>JBBPNY010000577.1:0-15111 GCA_038091165.1 Rubroboletus pulcherrimus
GGAGTTTTAACTTTAATGCTGACACATTCAGCCAGCCGAGCGATAGCCGACCTTAGAGCTAGTACAGCCGACTTTAGCAACTCATATTAGAGCTACCGAACCAGCTCTTATTCCCTATGCTATTTCCGTTTCCGCCCGTTCTGGGGGTGCCCGCAATCCCACGCAGCACACGGACTTATGCCATGTATGCCATGTATGAAACGATGACCATCCACTGGGCGATCTGTACACAACATTGAACATGATTTTCTCGCGTTTTCGCCTCGTATCCCCGCTGCGGTCTTGTTCGCGCCATTGCGTGAGGTCGGACGCTCGACTTGATGAATCTACGTCAGTCGAATATCTGAGTGTGTATGACATGTTGGAAAAGGCACGGACAGAAGAACCCGGTCTTGGACTCGCTGAACATTCAGGGGAATATTTGTCACGACCACACCGTACTTGGGTCGTTTTTTTTCTGTTCTGTTCTGTATTGTCATTATGATGTATGCGCGCGCTGAGATAAATCATTGATGCTCAATCTCTAGTACATACCCGATGATACAACTAGAGCACCCCCACAACACCCACTATTTGATCGATTCGATCCAGAGCCTGAGAGTTAGCGAATGGTGAATGGTATAAACAACCTGCGAACAGAAATAGCGTTGGAATCGTCGTGGACAGGACCCCCCAAGGTTAACGTCAGGCCGGCCGAGGAGAGAAGCACTGGAGCGACAACGAAAGCACATTCACCGTGTATACCTGGATCTCCAAGAGCGTGGTACGACCAAATGACGAGGAGGTATATATGCGCAGATAAGTATGTAGGTCCACGTCAAGAGAGGACAGTATACGCACCAAGTCAACAGACACGTTCGTATGGGATTAATTGCGCTTGATAATGGTAACACATGGTCCAAGAGTCTGCCTAGATGTCCACCTTGATGCAATGAAAAACATGCCACGAAGAAATATACTAAATGTATCTTGCGAGTTACTAGGTTGCATGCCGGGGGGGCCTGGAAATATGAGGATGGGTGGTAACTGACACGGAAGCGAGACTGGGCATTCAGGAGCTACGAAGTTCGAGTGCGAGAGAGCCTGAGTTGAAACGAATGGATATATGGGAGGCAATAGTAGAGCCGGTTGAAACGTTGACCCACCATGACGTGTTTTTCTCCACAAGCGGGCTGCGCGGCCCAAGACTTGGACCATGAAATTTAGCATCGCACGGGCTCCCCATCAATGACTCGTACGGAAGGCTAGTCCAAGAAACCATGAATCACTGTGACTGACATGCTAGTAAATTTCTATGCTTGATTACGATGAGTGTGGCCGATCGGAGCAGCACTTCCGGGTACAACGAAAAACGCGTACCTTGGACCGACCCATCGGGTAAGCGCCCATGGTGACAGTTTTAAACGCTTGCACCTGAGCTCGTAAGTTTTTTCGAGTTATAGATAAGTACTTATCACACTGAACAAGCGCTGATCAGCCTGAGTAACCACAGGAGGCGCGCCAGTGACGGTGATGCTGCGATCGACCTCTTGGTGTCTGGTCACGACCGTCTTTCTTGTCAATGTCATCGCCACCCAAGTGCCTTTTTACTCTAGTCATGCTGAATGGCAACCAGCGACCCTCAACGACGACTATCTTGGAGATTGGAGCCTCAATGCAGCTCCCAATCCCAATTCTACGGACCACCTGGTATTCGAAACAGTCCACTCCTTGCTTCAACGCTGGCCCAATACTCGTATGAGAAATGGTGAGCATTGTATGCGTTCGTCTGGCCAGCTCAGGAATACATGGTTTGTTTGCAGGTCATGCCATCGTACCGGGGGTTATTCCAAAGGGAACACTTTTCTACCATGGGACGTCTCGCAACGTGTTACCAACAAGCCATGAATGGTTTGCTACCGATCCTGAGCATTCGTATATCTTCTGCGCGAATGATCCCAAAGAAGAATGTTGGCAATTCACACTCGCGACAACTCGACCCCTCAAAGTGGTCTATTTCGATGGTAGCAGTGCCGTGAAACTGCCGTACGGTACATTGGATACACAAGACCTTCTCTTGTGGGGTGAACCACGTGGCGGAGCGTGGGAGGAAGACAAGCAGAGAATCAAAGACATCTGTAAATGGGGAAAAGAGTACGGTGTGGATGGCTTCGTGAGGTAATTAACCCTCGTTCCGGATATTCTCCTGTATTGAACACGTCGTAGGATGCAGATGGATTTGTGAGTATTCGAGTTTCGTTCTGTGCATGGAAGCAGCTCACCTTATAGGCGTTTAGTGAAGTTATGCTTTGTGATCTCACCTCTGGCGTCAGAGTAGTTTCTTCCTCGAACTTAGTATCTCGATTGCTCCGATGGCCCCAGCAGACAATTTTTTGTGAGATATCTGTCCGTTGGATTCCTGGCTGGAGAAATCCTGACAGTTACATCTGACAGTCGAGATAGCCGCATTTGAACTCATGAATGCGGGTTCGTGGCACAATCGTTTCCCGGGGGAGACACGCGTCCAGTTGGATTTAGCTGGATTGGTCACCTTCTACGACACCCAACTTGCACCTTCCCTAATTGCCATTCGAGCAGATCAGGAAAGATGGGACCATCGCGTGCAAAATATCTCCAGTGAAGATCTATCCGCCGTAAAAACAAGGCTAGAAGAGGCTTTGACCGAACCAGAGGGACTGTCTAGCGGAATTGATTGGGCAACACTCATCCAGGTCATAATTGACCGCTACGCTCAACGTCTCGAATTGGCCCGATACCTCCTGAACGCGCCGACAACTAACTCGGATGACATCTTCGATTTCGCCAATAAAACCCAGACTCAACTTCGAATCATGTTGACACCCTACCTCCGTCTCTCGGCCGCCCCAACGGACCCATCGGACGAGACTAACTTTGACTGGGCGGCACCCGTCTTCGAGCTCTGCGCCACAACGCATACATATTTCATGGATTCCAAGTTTTCCTTCATGACCGCTTCGGAGAAATTGCTTCTTCAGGCTGTACGAGGGACTACTCGAGAGATATGCCGCGTGGTGACGAAGATGTGGGCTATGGGGGTCCATATTGGCCTTGACCCACTGTTAAACACGAAGGAATACCCCGACGCAGCCAGAGTAACCGACCTCCGAAATATTTGGGCCGAGGACCTGAACCACCTAATGACGTGGCTTGACTGGAGCGAATGGGTGAAGTGCGACCCTGCATGTGGTCGAGAGGTGCGCTGTGAGATTGTTTCGCTTATTCAACTGGTGAACTAATGCATAGAGGACAGGAGATGTGTTACCTGCCTACATGGCCCATTGGCTTTCCTGGGCAAGACAAAATCCCGTATGTAAAGACGGATCAAGGTATAGATTCTGATAGCCCGCATTCGAATACACTGGCCGCTGCTCAAAAGCTAGTAGCGGAGATGTTCGAACTTTTCCAGCCAACTTCCAACGAATGGATCAGGCCGCAGCCCAAATGTATTAGACGGGTCGCACCGTATGGTTTCTGAACGGAATGATCTCACTCACCGTGACTGCACATTGGTCTGATCTCAGTTGCTAGTCTGAAGCTCGCATTTATGTAAATTTGATAGCACCAAGGATTTATTGATTTCGCAACATTCAAAGGGGGTTCGCTGTCCGAACCGCGACGGCTACTCCTGTCGGTAAGATATAAAGGTCGTCTTACTTTGGACATGATCACTGGGAACAGGTCGCCCCCTCGCGGCGCTCTCGGCAGTACAAAGGTAAGAGAATGCACATGGGCTTTGTTTAGGTGGACACCGGTCTCGAGGTACTGGGTCCAAATGACCTGGACCCGTACGCGATAGCTGAGATACATTGATTGCTTCCTTGAGCTACTAGTATCCCGGTGAATGAAACGACAGCGACAACCTATTCCCGTCTTGTGGTGATCAGGGCCGCATGGCACTTTCCTTTCACTCCCGTGACTAGGATCGCACGTCCGTTTTGAACTTTAGCTTTCAGAAACGCGTGACTCGAGGTGAGTGCGTGTCGAACGTCTACGATACGTAGGTTTTTCAAAAAAAGCATTATGCGTGCGGCATCGACTAAATCTCGACAAGAGAAGATATCAAAGCTTCAATAGGTTCAGCTACGCTCGGAGCCCAGATCCACACTTGGCTGTACACTCAAGTCGCCCTGCCAGTCATTACTTCGTAAAGCCCATCTCCCATCCTCCTCCCAAACGCTTCGCTCCAAAACCGCATGACAGGCTCCCATTCGTCTCGGGAACGTGGCATACTCTCCTCTCCTTGGTTTCCAGGCTTTACGACCTGATTTGTGTGCGTGAATCCCTTTGAAAATGCAGTGGACACGTCCTTGGCAATGGAGACTCGCGAAAATATTAGGAGGGGTGTAGGACATGGTGTGGCGAGCGTCGGATAAGAAAGAAGCGGGCCGGACATGGAAGCCACCGAACCCAGATGACGAGGCGATGGATCTGGTTCCTGTTCTGGGTTGGATGTTGTCTTTGTCCTCGCGAGCTCTGTTTTCCACCATGCTAGAGCAGTTTCTGCAGCGAGACTGCCTCCCTGGCCAAAACCGAAGAGATGGATGCGATTGGGAGGCCATGTACACTCTGCGATGAGATGATCGAGTACTTTGGCCATGACCTCGAGAGCCGGCGTTGGGTTCGGTCGCTCGATGATTTCACCGAGGGGATCAAAGGACGTGTACCATTGAAAGGCTTGTTCGTAGAGATATGGAATCCTGTGGGCCGTCGCTCAGCATCACTGACCGATCTCTCGGTGAGCGGGCACGATTTACTGTTCAGGGGCACGCAGTGCGAGAGTGGCTGTTTGCGGAAGATGGAGCGATCGACCAAGTTTTGCAAAGGGTGTATGACTGTCCCCTGGGGGCATCGGTGGTTTGTATTGGACGGGAATAATTCGTGGATGAACGAAGGCTACTGACCAAGGCCATGGAGAAGGACTAGTAGGTTCTCGTCTGTTCCATCGTCGCTGGATGCGTAAGAGAAGACGAGTGGGATTTTGGAGGGTTTGGGGGCGGGTTTGGTGCGTGGGGACGATGTCACCGACGAGGATGCATGCAAATGTACAATATTGTCCGAGTCCGACATTGCCAAGTCGCTAGTGATGTTCCCCGATATTTATTGTTTGGACGGTCTGATTCGGAGGGATCCAACACTCGCAGAACTCTTCTGATATTTGTATCTAAATCACAGGTGGACTGTTCCCACTCATATCTACAAGGTCAACTATTGTACAGCAGGCACTGAGGAGGTGAAACTAATTAAAGGCAATGGGAGCATACGAAACACGGGATACAATGTGAGGCCCACGAGCCTAGACTGGCGAGAGCGAAAGTCTTACGACCTTAACGGCGTGGCCTAATCTTCATTTTTCGTTAGTAATGACCCCTTAGCCTAGTCCAACAATACATGACACTTACATTATTGCGGGGTATATCTTTGAAGGCGATCTTCCCATCCCCTCCACCAATCGCGAGCAACTGGCCATTTAGAGAGAGAGCGATTGAGTGTGCATCATGAGCGAGGGGGGTGAGAGGGAGCGGGGTGTGTGTTGACAAGTCGTAAAGCGTGACAGCACAACCCGCAGAGTGTATGATGACAGACTCTGACGAGACAATGCACGCACAGTTGCTATCGGGGGAAACTGGCCACTCCAAGGTCACCGACTTGCTGGATACGTTGATTTGCTTGATTGTATTGTTGGATTGGTCGATCGGATTGTTGAATTGATTGGTTGAATTATTGGATGGATTGTTTGCTGTTTTGGATAGAACGAAGATGGTGTCTCCGTTGGACCAGAGGAGACCGGTGTTATAGTACGGGGTAACTTTTGCTTGAATGTTGGCGAGCAAGTTGCCATTGTGACTGTCGTAGACTCGAACAGAGTCGCGAAGGGAGGTGGCTGTCGCGACTCGATCGCCTTTGGGAGAGAATTTCGCGGCTATCACCCAATGCTGATGTTTGAGTGGTCCAACTACCGGCACCTTGTTGTCCTTGATGTTCCAGATGGAGGCTGCGCGGCTACCCGACGCAATGACGAGCCGTGTCGAGTCGGCGGGCGAAAAATCGACGCTTGTGACGGTGTGGCCCTCGTCGTCGTGCTTGAAGACTTCCTTCAATGTCTGCGACATGTCCCACACCGTCGTTTCACCCCAGCTTTTCCCCGCTGCGATGAATTTGCCGTCCTTCGAGACTGCGATAGACCGGACATCCTTCGCTGTCACCGTTCCCACCTGCTCGTTGTCTGCCAGTCGCCACACTCGGACCGCTTCTTTGTCCCCGCTCACAAGATACTTCCCGTCCGGCGTAAATGCCATTGCCCGTACCTGACTACCGGTGTTGATTTCTGTCGGTGGAGCGCGCTCTTGTCCAACGGTCAGCATCAACGCAACTGTACACCTGTTACTAGCACGCACCATGCGGCGTCGACGGCATGCTCGTCAGGACCGCCATTTCAGCGTAACGGAGCAATGGAGGGGATTAACAAACCAGGTGCAGTCCGTATGCCCTCTTATGCATGTTGCCCTTCGTTGATATAGATCAGTTCACACATGATCAATGACCTCGTGTTTTCGGAAACAGCCCAATCGTCTTAATTAAGCCTGGCGTGAGCCTTATCTCCTGACCGTGCTACCCTTCCATTGGACCGTGTGGCGGACATCAATCGTGTGGGTTTTGTTTCCCTTCGAGGATTGTCGAGAAGCTATATAAACAGTATCGATTCAGGTGTTGCACCTGCCAGGCTCTTGAACCCCTCCCCACGTTATCAAACATGGCTACTCCTGTCGATTACGGCGACCTCGAATTTACCAGACCTGCCGACAAAATCAAAGCAGTCAATGTTCCAGATGTTCCCCAGGAGATATTCACTGGCATGAAGGCTTATGAAGACGCCGCTCGAGGGATGTACCGATTCTCTTCACCGTTGTGTGTGGTTCTGACATTAAGCTTACTGAACGTCGTGATCACTAGGTTTCGACCTGTACGGGTTTGAGCGCACCGTGAAGACTGCCACAGGAGAGGTACCTGGTGGTATCTTCCTCTCTCATCGTCCAGAGGATGCCCAGGTGTCCCAGGTTTACAGGATCTCAACCGACCCGGCCAACACGGAGCTGGAGCGTCTCACATATTTCAACATCGGGACCGGCCGGATTATATCCACATTCAGATCCATCACTGGCGAGGATTGGCGTGGCGTGTACAGGCCAGGTGGTGCAATAATGTCCATGGACTTCAATGGAAATGAGCACTTTCAACTTTGGTGCGTGCACAAGGTCGATATTCCACCCGTACTGTGCCTGACGTCGAGGATTGCAGGCGTTACTGGGAGGACGCCCTCTGCGAACAGGTCTTGCCAAAGATCGATGGCGAACTCGATAATTCCCCTGGCAAAGGTCGTATCGAGAGATTAACTCACGACGACTACAGGTATAGCAGTATCACAATATCGCCATCCAACAAGTCGGTTTCGCTCCATAATCCACTGATACACTCTCATGGATATTCTCAGATTGATGGCATTCGTTTCAAACAAGGAAAACAACACTGATACGCTTGCTTACTTCACTCGTTTGATAGGCTCTAACACTGGGGCCACCAGCGACTCAACTCCCTTCAGCCTTCCCTCCAAGCTAGTCACCCCTCTTCTTCGAGATGGAAAGACAGAGCGATGGGTCACTCAGTCCATCTCTGTCGACGACAAATACCTTCTTCTCACACGCGCCTATGGAAACGTCTATCAACCCATGTTCGTGGTTGATATTTCTGGTCCAGAACCAGGCAAGATCGAGCGTATTGTTCTCCCAGGGGCTACAGAACGCGAAGAGGCGACGACAACCCAAGGCTTATTCTCCCTTGATCCTTCTAATTCCCATGTAGCATATGTCATCACGAATGCGTACGGTGATTTCAATGCCGTCGTATCATACGACATCGATCAGCGCACGGTCACGCACATCACTACCCCCAACCTCGGCGCCTCCGTCCCTGTTCTGAAACCCATCTCGTGTTTTTTCGAGGTGGGAGACCTCGGGGTCACAGACACCTGCATCTACTTTACCGCGAATGTGGAAGGCTGGAACACTCTGTATGCTATGCCCCTCACGGGCCCGAATAGAAATACGGTGGTTGAGGTCAAGCTTGGATGGGAAAGGGGGTGGATCGCGTACACACATAATGGGCGAAACGGACATCCCTACGAGATTGTACTCCGTCTTGCCTCCTATCGATCCCGTGGATTCGTCCGAAGGGCAATCTTGGATCTGCAGACGCTCAAGCATACCCCTGATGGTGACGCATACGTGGATGTCGAGATGACGCCATACGTTCAGGCAGCAGCACCCGAAGTGGCCAAGGCTGTCGCGCCACAGCTAATCAAGTTCAGAAGCTTCGATGGGCTGGAGGTTCCCGCTTTGTATTATCACCCGAATGAAAGAAAGAGCAAGGCTGCTGTTGTTATTGGCATCCATGGTGGCCCTGAGTCGCAGGCTACGGTACAGTATAGGACGTGAGTTTAGGCCCTCCTGTCTCCCATAACAATCGACTGACAACAAGACATAGTGCAACTCATGGTTATCTTCTAAACGAGTTAGGAATTGCTGTGATTTATCCAAACGTAAGAGGTAGTTCGGGTTATGGAAGGAAGTACATGTCAGCGGACGACGTTGAGAAGCGTGAGGATGCAGTCAAGTAAGTATCCCAACATCGTTCCTTGTCTATTAACGAGGACAATGGCAGAGACATCGACGCATTGATCGACTACATCCGATTTGGATTGTCTGGGGAACTCGATCCGTCTCGGATCGCAGTCATGGGTGGTTCATGTGAATACTTGTTTTTCTTCTACGCTTGACACGAACGCTAACATATTGTCGCCACACGCTCAGATGGTGGATACATGGTCTTTGTGGGTTCACTCCGTCGTGATCTCGCACGTGCTCAGCCCGTCTAACCTGTCGGGCCTCTGTCCAAGGCTACACTTACGCACTACTCCTCCAAGCTCAAATGCGGCGTTGCCAACTTTGGCATTGGAAATTGGGTCACGTTCCTCGAGAACACGGCCCCAGTACGTCGTGCAAACAGACGTCTCGAATACGGGGACGAATCGGACCCTGTCATCCGAGCCTTCCTGGAACGCGTCTCGCCCCTGAACAATGCAGAGAAGATTAGTGTGCCTCTGTTCATCACACACGGCGAAACGGACACGCGGGTGACGGTGCACGAGGCTGTAGCCATGTACAAGATCGTGCATGGTAAGCCAGAGGGACAGGCGCAGCTGGTGATCTGTGAAGGAGAAGGACATGGTGAGCGTTGTTGGCCGTGCGTTTTCTGGGTCGTTGGGCTCATGCAATTTTTTTTAAATCGGTGGTTAGGGTACAGGCAGAAGAGCGTGATCGAATACGTGAACGCTGCTACGATCGACTATTTGAAGAGGTTTTTGCTGTCGTAGTTAGTTCTTCTCCTTCCGTGTCGTTCTTCTACGGACCGTGATTTGGACGCGTATAGCGCTGGTCGAGCTGGTCGTTTATAGTGTGCAACTGGACGAGGTACTTATAGGTTGTCCCTCGCAGTGCTTTGATGCCGTGCGATGTTGCTCGCCATAGGCAATGACTGGATTCGCTCTCGGGAAAAAACCCAAAGAGCATACCACGGTTTCATCAGGTGTCCTCAAGATTCTAGGTCTTGATTTCGTCCTCGATATGGTTGCATGAGCTGATCATACTGAACCCCCAAGTCAGAATAACGTGTTGCATCTATTTGTCCTACCATCATATCGACCAATGCATCGAGCGCTCATCACCGACACAATTCGTAATGAGCGTCTACCATCCATCCCAAGATTATGCTTCTACATCATGCTTCTCATCCGGGTAGGTCCACGTTCCACAGTAGGGGAAAGTCTACGCGCCGACGTCAGCCAACGTGAGACGTGCTTCCCTCTTCGACAGGCACTCACCTTGGGGGAACAACGGCAAGATCTGATTCCAGTACTGACAGGTCGCGTCGACATGGCGCCCGTATTGTGGGGCAGCGCACCCGTCTCGGAGACCGCCAAACAACACGAGGGTCGATGGCTCTACGGGATCGTATTTATCTCCATTGACGATCGTCTGACCCTCATCCTGAACAATTGATCATTGCGCGGGGATAGCAGTGTTACATATCTTCAGTCACCTTGTTTTCAATCAGCAAGGGAGCCTTTGCGGTCTGGCCAATGACTTGCAGTCTGACGAGACCCGAGAATACAGTGATGTCATCAGTCACAGGTTAGAACTGAGCCCCCGAAGTAGTGAGGACCGCCTCAAGTTCAAATGGATCGATCTGCCAGCGCAAACAATAACGCCAGTTTTGACACCTAACATGCATCCGAGTTTTTGGTTTGAACTCACTGTCTGAGCTTTGCATGACGGCGCCGCGAATCAGAGGATCTTGCCGGCAAGCACCGAGATAGTACAATGCCATTTCTGCGAACAGCTAAGTAAACAACTTTCGCACCAATATTTGCAGGCTTACCCGCACTAACAGACTTCTACAGAACATCTTCAGGAACTCATGCATAATTAAACCCTAGGAGAGGTCGTACCTCCGAAGGTGATTTTCGTGGGATCACCCGAATTGAGCAATGTTGGCAATCGTCCACTCGACAACAGCACGCGTTCCAAGAACGGCCAAGTTCTGTCTCTGGACAGCCTCCGCGATCTCCGGTAATGATGCAGAGAATCTGAAAAGCGCCAAACGGCAGTTGGAGCTAACGTAAACGATAACCCTCGAAGCAAGCCATGATCCCTCGATCTTCGGGTCGGATGCCGCGTTGCCTACGAAGCCACGCCAGGTGCGCTCTTATATCACCCACGAGAATCACATGAGACGTGCGACTGACTAAGAGTAGACCGTAGACCGTAGACGGACGAGCCTTGCGCACGGATAGGAGCGACAGCGTTGGGGAACGGGTGGTCCTCACTCTGGACCTGTGTTCCATCCCATGCATTGTATTCGCCTTGTATACACGCTGCCCCCATCGCAGTCGCGTTCTGCACATGTGAAGGAGGCGTGTAGGGTTGCGGGGGTAACCACCGAATCGCGCCACTTGTCGTCAGCAAAGTGCATTTCATACCACTTGTGCAGGTTGACGCGGGTGACGTTTACATCGAGGTAACCACGGTATATTGCAACAGTCGTGTTAACGACGAGGGAGATCGGGGTCGGGATAGGGGTCGGGGAATTGCTGTTGGCCGTACAACGAGTGGCGAGGCTGCCAGCGCGATCGAAATTGTCGAGAGGAGTTTCACGATTGCGACTCTCGAGACCACCTCATCCCATACTACCTGGGAGCAGGATCGTCACAGGATGCTCTCGGAGTCCCGCAGAAGTAGCATGATTGTATCGCTGTTCCCACTGAGGGGGGGTATTATAATGTTCCTTGGACGGTCACCAACAAGAACGGAAACGTTTCGATGGTCACGGGTACGATGCGAATTGTACCGGCTTGAATTTGGAGGACTAACCACGTGTTTGAACTCCGTGGATCGATGACTGAACCTGACATTTATTGCCCAGACAGCGGCCTGCAAATTGACAGTACTTTCGTTGACATTTTAGAGAAGCGTGGGAGGTAACAGAGAGTATTTACATAGTATATGTTTGTGCCCAGAGCTAGAAGAAAAGTCGACTTGTTGGAAATTCTGACACTCGACCATGTCGGGAACGCAGGATGGATGCAATCAGCTCAAGCCCAGGAAAAAGTAAGCAAATACATTTCAGCTGATTGAAATCGAACGGTATTCCAAACTTACCGGTACAGTAATGCGTAATCGCGAACCCAGAGAACAAATCCGAACGGACCGGAATCGAAGACAAGGCTGTTGAGACTTGAATCACCCAGGGAGTATGGACACTGCTAGTCATAGAATGCATGCCAGCGGATTCTAAGATGCTTCCCATGATTGCTGATACCTCTCGAGTTGCCTTGTCCCACGTGCACTTGGATGACATGAGGACACTCAAGTGCCAGTTGCAAACACACCTACCCCAGGACTTGAGGCCCGAGGGACAGAAACAGGGTCTTCAGTACCGGAATGATGGGTGACCACTGACAGTACGCGATGATATATAGACATTTGACACGGGGACCGCGGCCCAAGTCAATGTAGAGTCCAGATATTGATGAGGACAACACAAGTCGGTCTACCTAAGGAGCCTAACGCGAAAAATGCTGGAAAAAGAGTTAGTGCTGTGGCATGAGTGTAATGGATTTCTCGCCGAGGTAACTTGCCAGAGCATGGGCGCAAGTTACGCGACTCAATGCTAATTGCCATGGTGGAAGGTGGACAGATAAGGGTTCCCACGCTCGTTGCATCCACTCGACTGTGCACAAGCATGTCGAGTAGTAACACTCTCAATGACTCGGGAGATTCTTCGCGAGAGACAAGATTGACCCTTCCAAAGTCGTGGAAAGCAGAGTCTGCCGGTGAGTTCTTCTCAACGTACAAGCCTTTTATCCCAGGACGGGCTAAGCATTCAGGATTTGCAACTAACTCTGGCTGTTATAGACGCAATGGACTCGATAGGTATGTTCCTCGCTGGGATGGTGATGGTAACAAGGAATAGGTACGTTGATACGTATTGTCGTAGGTCGCTGGGCGTTTTTGCTCACCCCTCGATGCATCGTGTCTCAAATAACCGGTGTGCGGCTCGTTTTCGGCAAATGGACTTACAGATACGTCGCATGGCCCGTTCTCATCCTTGCCATTAACGGAGTCATGAACCAACACCCACTGCGCGCCAAGGAAGGTGGAGGTACCCCCTGGGCCACCCTCATGTGAGTGCCTCGCAATATTCTCTGCACAGCAGCTCCACTCCCGGATCATGGATCTCCATGAACACCATCTGTGGACTTTTGTTCCACCACCTTGTTTCTATACTGCTAATCCGAGGTCCACGCCGCACGTCACAATTTACCGTATCTTTCATATGACGTCTTCGAGCCGCGCGGGCGCTTCTCCACTCCATTGTTTTGAGCACTATGCTATGTCTCGGCGGCACGTTTTGGGGATGCTTTGAGTGCCCGACGTATGTTTGGGATCCTTCCTGTGCGGATCCTGACCAACCCTCGGTGGTGCGGTGACACAGCTTCTCCCCACACGTTGCTTGTTTCCGTTCACCGACGAGTCGTGCGACGGAGTTTTTCCCCCCCACATGACGCTGACCACGTCTGTTCTCGCAGGATGGCGCTGTTCGCCCTCGTCATCTCGCATGCGCCGCTGTTCACGTTGACCGATCCGACCACAGGAGCAATACGGTTTTCATAGAGAGGGACCTCGTGTGTAGAAACTTGTCCGTATATATACTAGACGTCCAAGCAGATGTTATAGTCAATTGTCGTTTCCCTCTAAGACACTGATATTGGTCACGTGCCAGGTGGGTGTGGACGAGATGTTTGTGTCGAGAATTGTCACTGATGTTCATCGTGGTCGACGTGCAGCATGTCGGCCACGCCGTGTACACCGCCATCCAAGCTGAGAACGTCCCCAGTTTTGCCATGCAGAGGTGTATTTGTATCCTTGGCCGATCGACCCACTCGCTCCTTCTCAACGTCCTCGACCCCCATCTCGACCGTGCCCTTCCCACCCGCGACAAGTCAAAGCCCTATTCCACTCCCCAGACGCACCCCGACATTCTCCAGCACCCACGCTGGCTCAGAATCCCCCTTCGAGCCCAGACCCGCCCATCGCGGTCTCGCATCTCCACCCCCCCGTAGCCTCTACCCCCCTTTGGACATCGACCTGCTCGCCCTTGGCACCTTCGATACCCCCACCAAGCGGCACGCACATCATCTCACCCTTGACCTCGATTTCAACATCCCCTGGGCATTAGACGTTCCCTCCTCTCCCTCCTCTGCCATGTCTTACGCGACAGCTGCTACATCTGCGCCTTCTCCACCTTCTAGTCCCGCCAGAGACGACGTGTTCCGAATTCAAAGCCCTACTGTGGCGGGGGCATCCCCTAGACCAAATACAGCGCTCTCGTTTGCTTTCACCTCCATGCCGGGGTCCGATCGTGCAGGGCCCTCTTCGCAATCAAGCGAGACCCTCCGCGAGAGCAGCGGATCGTCGACTGCGGACTCTGATCTCACTGTGCTGTTACAGCCGGGCCTCCCTGTGGGATTTGCACAAGAAGGCGCCGCCTCACATGGTTCCACTGAACAGAGATATCTTCGCTCCGCTATACCTACGCCGTACTATACCGCTCACTCTACTCCGGAACCAGAGTTTCTTGATGACGGGCCAAAGGCTGGTCCATCCCGTCTGCCTGTTCTTGATACGAACATAACTGTATCGATCCTATCTGCCCACAAGTCGTTCCCTCCCGCTCCTCTATCAGAAACCACTCCTCCACTATCACGCAGCCCGGTGGCTGGGCATCCGCCATCTCCTGCTCTCACAGCAGACTTCTCCATGATCTCTCCCCCCAGCAGTCCAACCTTCGATCGGTACACCTCCCAGTTGGCTGAGGACGCTGACGCGGATCCATTCCGCTCCTCCCACATTCGTGGCACTGCGACATTACCGTTTCTCCGCTCTAGCTCAACTTCTGTTGCAGGTCCATTCCATTTCACTGTAAACGGGCGAGCACAGAGCATGAGTGCCAGCATGGGCTTAGGGCCTCACATGGGCAAGCCGAGACGCACGAGGCCTGGGATATCCCGCCTTTGGGGGTCCCTTGCTTCTCCTGCCAAGGGCTATACCCAACCTTCTTCTATGTCTCAAGATGCACAACTCACGCCGATTCCCGCCGCTCGTGCGAAATCGAGTCCGATGCCTGGGTTCTCTGTTGTCCGGAGTAAAACATCACCCATGATGGGTGTTGGACGGAAACTAAAGGAGAAGCGTCGCATCAAACGCGTGAGGCGGGGTACGCTTGAGGTGGACGCTGATGTAGATTATGGTGCCCTGGATCCGCTCGATGGTGAAGAGGGTGAGTTAGTTGGATGTACATGTACTGGATGGGGAGACGGTGCGTGCGTGTGCGGATATGGATATTGGGATGTCCACGATTATGGGCACGAGGATACCCAGGAACCGGAGTGCTTGGGTGCAGGAGGTCAGGATCAAT
>JBBPNY010000578.1:0-15087 GCA_038091165.1 Rubroboletus pulcherrimus
CCCCGGGACGGTACTGTAACACCAGCAATCTTAGCATACGTGTATGCTAAACGTATACCACAGAAGCGAAGACACTGTGCCCAATCTGTGAGATCGCATGCCATAGGAGCGACTGTGGATCTGCGAGATGGACGGCCAGACTTAGCATACGCGTATGCTAAACGGTGGGGACAGGAAAGTCTGGGATCCGAGAATTTGGACTTGCGAGATGGACGGACGGAGTTTGCATGCACATATGCTAACTTGGGAAGGCAGGAAAGCATGAAAAGGAGAGTTTCCCGGTTGCGAGATGGACTGTCTCGCACAGGTAATAAAGTTAGGTGGTCAGATCGCTACGGATGACGTCCACTCATCGGCACAGTTTCCATTGCTTGTAAGGTAGTATACAGCACACGGTCTGGCTCCTCTCCGTTTCCGTCCTACAAAGCAGAGTGCAAATCCTACTTTCCATGTATTTAGGAAAAAGAACCTACCTACCACATGTATATATGTACTCAGTACTATATGTTATATGTGCGTATACGACGTCAAGCAGTGAGAAGAAAAAGAAGATGTAGAAAGAAACCGATGGTATCGATGCCAGTCATGTATAGAACAAGAAACAGTCGGCCGTGATGAAAGTAGATCACATGCACACGCAAGGGGGGGAAGGCAACACATGTACGAACGATCGCGCTACCTTTAACAAAATACATTCAAGGAAGCAAGCGCGATGTTTCGTTGACGAATAAGTCTTGGGCCTGAAAAAAAAGGTCGGGTGAGCGTCTTGGATTGATCACGCCACGCATTGATGCACGAACCTCGTATTCCCTCACGACGACAAGTCGCTTCGTGTGCTTCATTTGGGTATATCTTCGGTGCGCTGCAAACGCAAAAGTCGAACAGTGAAGCGAGCACAAGTCGGAATGGCGTCAAAGCACCCTCGTTCGCAATCGTAGCGCTAGACCCGAACGGGAACCAGCTTGTCGAGCACGTGGAAGCCCACTTGTCCTGCGGGACCATATGGTGCTGTATGGGTGTGAGCCTGAGAAAAAGCACTGTCCACAAGCCTGTATGGCGCGACGAACCTCCAATCGGTAGATGGACTCGGTCACTGGGACTTCCTGTTCGGGGTGCCCAAAGATGTGCGCAGTTTGGAACTCGGCACCGTCAGTGCCATTCTTGAATTTGACACGAGCAAAGTCCCGCAACTCGGGAGCAGGACCGCGAAGAACTTCAAACGACAAAGCAGAAGCGTCGTTGGCTGTAAGTTATGTCAATGAGCACAGGAAGGACGACAGACATGAGCAAACGCACGAAGCCCGTCCAACATGTGGAAGAGAGAGATGAAAGGTTGGTAACTGGTCTCGATGAGCAAGATTCGGAGCCGGTCATCATCAAAAGCAATTCGTTCAAGGGACTTGATGATTGGGGAAAGGGTGGCTTGTCCGGCGACTGAAAGGTGTGTTACGTACTCTGACCGCTTGGGAAACTACACGAAACTCACTGTTTCCAATGCCTCCGAGCTCTTTGTCGGAGAAGACTGTATCTTCCTTGTAGTTCACCCAGCCGCGTGCCTGTTCGATCAATGTTGGCGGAAGTCGGAATGCAAAGGTCTGGTTGTGGATAAGTTGCGTGTTGAGGTAACCATATATCTGTGCCACACGAAATCAGAAATGAAAGTGCGGAAAGAGAGCGTCTACGAACATTCCACTAAAATGAGAGGCAGGATTCAGAATCTAACATAAGGCAAGCCAACTCTGAAACTTACCATATCAACAAGCGTCGTGGGTCTGCCGAACATGTACTAGTCATGGATCGATCCGAGGAAGTGCTGCGCGTCCGTGGCAGTTTGTCTGAACTCTTCCGAAACATACACCTTGGAAACGTGTTTTTTGAAAGCCTGAACACGTTGTTAATATGACGGCCACGTGAAATGGCGAGCGGCATGCGCACCATGCAGTCGGCCCAGCGCTCGAGCACCCGATCGCCTCAAGCACCCAAGCCATCTGACTGCATTGTTACTAGGGATGTAGTGAGGCCGATGCTGCGGTCGAGGTTGGTTGGACGTTCTCGTCCGGTCTTATCGTTCTAATCAGGTGAATATTTTTTTGCTTGGCAAGATTGGCAATTGGGGTGGGTTTCTAACGCACGACGACTCTGACTCTGCTGTGGGGCTGGGTGGTCGGAATCCAGCGATCGAGAGACGACGGAGAATGGTGTCCATGGGATGATGCGTCTGGATGGGCAGCTTGGTAGCAGCCAATGGCCACGATGATTCTGCATCAGCCCAGCCATGAGTTAATTCGGCTCTTATCCAGAGTGCTGACAAACCGAATGGCATTCATGAGATCGTCATCGTTGTCAGGTCTCTTGGAATTCGGGAGAGCGGACACGTCATTCCGAGATCCGCGATGATACGCTGTAGATACGAGCTTGCTGCCCTGCTTACTCGCAGATGGGGATATGGGGGGAAGTCAAGGAAGAACCAGCAGAGCGATAATAATAAACGATGGGCCCTTCTCGACGCCATAGTTCTGATGGAGCAGGGCGGGAGTCAGCAGTGGTGGGCCATCAGCCAGAGAGGTACGGAACTATGCCCAGCATCGGAAATTGCGCGAGCCCCGTCGATGTGGCGTGTTAATGTCCCTTTCCGACTGGGTTTCGTGACGGGTTCGTCATCGCCATCCACCTCTTCACCTTCTTCGGACCGGAAACCCAAAGACGTGCGCAGAGCGGAAGGGTTGGGCCGAAAGCTTGGCATCGGTGCAGCAGCAGCGTTCTTGTTCGGCTGTGGGTATCCGCAGCGAATGGGGGTGGGATGAAGCAACGGGGGAAATCCCACGGCTGCGAACTTGTGCTTCTCTGAGTGCAGCAGATATCCTGCGGGAAGAATCAGGCACGACGCTATCGCCTCTTAGCCATGGGCAGGGCAGAGCGAGGAGCGAATTTGACATGATGGAGGGGACTCCTCTGGTGAAGTAGCGGGAGAGTCTGTACGAAAGTGGTGAAAGGACGTGAGATTGAACGAGGAGGAGCCGACGGTAAACCAGGTCGAGGGTACGGATGAGACGGTCGAAGTGGGTTGGAGTGACTGGAATTTAATGCGTCCTCTCGCTCAAGAGAATAAGCATGGAGACTTTTTTTACATACGGGTAAGCGAGAGGGGAGGGACTTGTCTGGGAAGATATAATCACCGTCGGTTGAATCTCTATTGCTGCTGGTCGATGATGCTACGGATCCAGTCATTAGCGTCGAATAGGCGTCGATGATGGTCACATGGAAACACTGACAGTTCGTACCCGCGTCCTGTGGATCAAAATCACGTTCGTTGGCGTTCACGTGGTAGTAACCTTTGAGCTTTGAGGGCCCGAGGCTCTGACAGTGAGCTCGAGCGACTTTGGGATGGTTCAGATGGGGTCACCCCGGGCCCTGTTCCTGACTCCTTATCCCCGTCCCTGTCAAGCTGGGACTTTGGGCCTTGCGCCCCGGGCCCCCGACGCGTGGCGCGCGCATTCCGGTTGGTCGATCGGCACCATGGTACGAGCTGATAGGAACCATAGCACGGTCAAGACGCCGTGACGCATGCGAGAGTATTTGAACGACGAGCTAGAAGAACTCGTCCGTACCCCCCAGAGGTAAGAGAAAAACACGACGGAAACCAAGCCTATGAAGCGTCTCGAACTCTTCAGAGCAAATCTTGACGAGGCGCGGGAGGAAAAGCTTAGATCGGATGCTTGGCCACTACCAAATGTAGCAAGTGACGAACATTGCAGGGACAGACCGCAGCAACTCGCTTTGCGAGTAAGATAATACGGCGTTACCACCGCTCGCCGCCCTGGAAACGGCCAGTGAAATACCTATCATCGTAGACGAGGTCCACAATATCATCTCCGCATCTCAGATAGTGTTCCCGCACACATAAACACGCTGGCTCCGGTACTAGGAGGAACACAAGTTTTGATCCACCGTCCTTGGATGTCTAACTAAAGTCCATGGAGAGTACAAAGTCGCCGGCCGTGTAAGCCGTTTCTGCAGCATGCAGGACGTAGAATGAGTTCTGTGTTATGAACAAGAAGATATGCATCAGTGATTGAACGGAATACTCGCATCTGACCAGTCCAGCCAACGTCATGAGGAATGGAAACGTACTGGCTACACGGCGCGTAAACGTCCGCCAGGCAGAGCGAGACTTGGACGTCGGACGAAGTACTGCGACAGTTCGTGAACGGGCCTGTCAATCGCCTGCCCACCGAAATATCGAAATACGGCGCTCCCGTCTTGCCTAGGATGGCAGTAGGGCACTGTGGACGATGTCGTGGGCCCAATTACACTGACGCGCATACCGCATTGGTAAGATCTGCTTCCAACACTTCAGGATAACACTCGAGCACAAACTCTGGCGACTCTGGCTTTCATGCAGATGTCTGTGAGGCAATCTGACCATGGTGAACCAGGGAAGTTGTCGTTGAGTATTGCTGGCGTCAACGATGTTATGTGAGCGCAACCATTCGAGCTCCATGGAGCATAAGAACGCCGGCCCAGCCTGTGGTTTAAGTAGATCCGCGGACTTACGATCGTCTTCCATATTGCAGAAAACAATCGCCTGGAGCTTCAGCGCGCCAGTTTCGAGGATGTGCTTGGATGCGTGCGTATTTTGTGCGCGCCATGTCGCGAGTTGGCCTAATGCGTATTACACACTTGTCGTGAACCATGTCCTGCAGCCGAGATATGACAAGCACTCATCGGCACGAGGTCACCTAACTGGGACCTGTGAATAAGCACGAAAGACACGAGGGTCCTGCGCGGAACAAACCATCATTAATGAGAAGGAAGAAATGTATTTATAGGGCAACTTTGGGCACTACGAGTAAACCGAAACATCGTGTTCCTTCACTTTTCAACACCGACGATTGTGTACCATTAGCGAGGATGTCGTCGACGAATATTGGTGTGTAGCAGTTCCGGGAAGTGATAGACCAATGTTGACGATTCAGTAACACCAAACAGTAGTACTTGACGCCGGTCGCTTTCATCGGGTGTGGGCAGTCGCTTTCCATCCTGACGGAATGCATGTGTTGGGCGGGGGCAATGATGGGATTCGACAATGGCGCCTTGCAGATGGTCAAGAGGTCGGCAAGCAAACGGGAATGGAACTGCGCGCCATTTCTCTATCGGGGGATCACAAATGGGTAGTCTGTGGGACTGAAGACTCGGGGGCAAGCGTGTGGGATGGAGAGATGCATGAAAAGGTCCTCGAGGTGGAGGACACAAATTACGTGGGTGCAGTGGACGTTGCCCCAGATTTGACCAGGTTTGCCACCGGGACTGGAGGGACTGACCAGAAAGCGAGCATTTGGAGCATAACAACAGGGGAGAGACTTGTTGGCCCACTCGAGCAGGAGGGTCGTGTCGACGGAATCAAATTCTCTCCGAATGGCGACCGCATCGCGACCGCATGCGACTACGGTCCAATCCATGTTTTCAACAGTCGCAACGGCGACGAGCTCATCACCATCCAGACGACCATACCCGATTGGACCCCGGTCACTCCACTTGCATGGTCAGGCAACGGCCAGCAAATGTTCGCCACGTCCAGCGACAAGAAAATCAGGTCATTCGATGTCGCTACGGGGTCTCAGCTCGCCGAATCGCCAATTCTCAGCGGGGGTACCGTCCTCTCTATCGCTCTCGCTGCGAATGGCAAGTTCATTGCTACCTTGGCATCCGCGGGTTCAATTTCGTTCCTGGACACATCAACACTAACTCGCATTGAGCCTGGCATCGAGGACAGCGAATTCTTACAGTCGATCGCGATCTCCCCGGATAGCAGCTATCTTGCAACAGGACGAGAGGACGGCAAAATTATCATTCGCGACCTCGGCAAGATTCTTCCTGACTTGTATGGTCCATTTCATGTAAGTATCTCTGCCTTTACAAGTCCTGGCATGTCACCAGAACAGTCGCACTCACACCATTCAATGTGTACGCACAACAGGACAGCCTACTCAAATCTGATAGCCACAATGAAGACGGCGAGCATCTTCTCAGTGTAATTGAATCAGTTCGTTCGTTTTTTCGTCGAAGCAAGTTCTCACGATCGCATAGGCTGAGGTGCCGTCAACCACGCCCGCGCCTGAGTCCGACTTTGACGAGGTTGGTGATCACTTCATTTTTGTTCTTGCTTCCGTGTTGACACTACTACAGCCACCGTCTCCCGCATCCTCTGCCGATCTCCGGGGGGACGAGATACCACTGCCGGGTCCATCCCGGGCCATAACGCAGGATGGCCCGCCAGGGACCTCCCATCCAGAGGCACATCTGGGGAAAAACGTCGATACTGCCGAGTCACCTCGGGGCCGTTCAATATGGGAGTGGCTACCGAGAAAGGGTAACAAGAAATCGGCCTCGCACGACCCTGGTCGACCTTCCGGGACGTTGCCCCGGCATGCCCATCATCCACCTCCTTCGCAGTCACCAGCAAGGGCGGATATCACATACCCGGGCCCTTCGCGGATGGCCGCAGATCAACGTGAGCCAGTAAGTGTTCTTTCTTGAGAAACAATCGGATGTGGTGTGTCTAACATATCATCCAGCGAACGCTTGCAGGAGTCGCCAAAAAGAAAAAGGTTTATTGTTCCTCGGATTTGTATGTGGAGACTCATCATATGTTACAGGATAAATCCCGTGTCAAGACTACTCCCAGCCAAGGTGCTTCCGGAAGTGTGCAACATACAGCAGATGCAACCACAGCCGACCCGGTATGTCTCTTTCTCGTGATGACCGTGGACCTTCGTCACGACAGCTCACGTCCTATTAGAGGCAACAAGTGACCGATCTACCTGGACCCTCGCCCGGGACGGTCCATGTCACGGTGCGTGTTACTATTCTTTAATCTACATTACTGTACTTACAGTCGGTCAGCGCCACCAACAAACTGGCAACGCTGCCCTGGGATTCACGTTTCCTGCGTGGTTGTTATGTAGTCGTTCAGGTACACATGATGGCATGAATTGATTCGCGTGATTCGATGCAATACTACGATACATCGCGGGTATGTCCACATCGACCATGGAGTCTGTTGAGTTCGTGTCACCCCGCAGCGTCAGCACAAGGATCGGGCCGTCCACGATTAAGCTTGCTGGGATATTCACTCAAAGGTCACCGATGAAGTCTAGATGCACGCGGAAGTTGGGATTGGAGGACAACGTCTGGTTGATTAGAGCTGTTGTAACTAAAGAATGTCAATTTTGTCACTGCAGGCGGCACAACTATCGAGTCATTTGTCTGGGCATTTCCCTTCAAGAACGCATCCAAGTGCTGCCCACAGCTAACGTACACTTCTTATCGCGAAATAAGCATACCAAATGGTTGTAGTCCAGCATGCGATGCAAATAGCGGGTGAAAAATCGGATTTGGAAGCGGTGACTGTGTATGGCGGAGAGAGCGGCGGGACTGGCCGAGGACGTCGGGGGGCGAAGTTCTAACGCACTTCATTGGAGGGCGGGTGCCTCGTCGAGGTCAGACACCCCTCAGAGCTAGTCAAAACGGCAATAGAGGTAACTCGTGATGTTGCCCAGTGACATGCCCCTGCGGACGAATTTCCAATGCACTGCGCTCGAGGGCAAGTGCCTCCTCGAGGTCAGAGACCCTCCCGAACTGAATGAAACGGCTATAGAGGCAACTCACGATGATCTCCAGTGAAAGGGCTCGATCAGGATTTCCCTTGGGGTAGGGTTCCAATGCACCGTATTCGGGAGCAAGTGCCTCCTCAAGGCCTCAAGGTCCGACATCCTTCCTCTTTGGTCGAACCGGTCGCTGAGTAATAGAGAAAGTTTATTTAGTAAATCATTGGGCTTGATCGGCATGCCCTTGGGGCTGCAGTTGTGCTTCATTGCGGCAGAGGGTAATCTGCGCGTCAAAGCTCTGACATTGAGGCAGAGCAAATGACGTAGATTAATTGTGTCCTGCTCAAATAATAAGTCACTCCAATTAGCTAGTCCTTTGAATTGCAGGCGTACCTCTCCTGGGGTCTTTTTCGGGGCGGGTCAGGGGTGAGAGAACGTATGAGTACTGCGTGCGAATTCATAATACCCCGAGGCAACGACGCCCGTAACCTGCTTGGAGAGCCAGCTTGTTCCGAGTCAGATAAGTAAATAGGATATGAAGTTCATCTGTTGAGAAAGACATCGAATTGAATGAGCGTTCCCGAATTCTCCAACCTGAGACGTGTGGCCGCTATGACTGCATGGCCGATGGCCCGGGTGGTCGGGCAAGGCTATAGGCTCGAGCCAGCACCACAGTTACCGTTAACACCGAGTCTGACACCCACGTAGCTGTGGGAGCTGACGAGACTAATGCCATTGTCGACTCAGCAGTAGTTGTACGAGTTCAAGAGCTTATGTCACGCGGGGACCTTCCATTTCAGGTATGTTTTCTGCCCCGTCATCTCGCTGGATTTGGATGTCTCCAAGTCGATCTGGACGATTTGGACATTGCAGAGGAAAATGCACGTCGACGTCGAATGGACACTCTGGCAATCCCCTTGTTCTCCCATTTCTCCGCGCCCTCAAAGCCACCTACCCAGGGAAAAAATCCAAGTCGAAGCAGGCCAGCGCAGAACTCGAACAGCGGTCTAGAAATCCGAGAGCGGTCAAGCTCAAATCGCTCGGAGACAGGTCAAAAAGTGAGGTTGTAGTAAGACTTGTGGGAGGTTTACTGACGACGGGGTTGGGATAGGAAAGATGACTGTCCCTTCTTCATCCATCCTGTAGACACACTGCTGGTGCCTGGGTATGCAGACGTGATCAAAAATTTGACGGACTTCGGTACGATGATGGTCAATGTAGGCAAGGGAAAGCATCGTTCTCTCGGAGGGTTCATGGTGTGTCCGGACGGGCTCACTCCCAACATTCGCTCGCACCTCGCACAACAGAACGACTTTTGGCTCGCGGCGGTGAACGAGGAGACGTTCAATCCTCCTGGATCGACCCACTACAACGAAGCTGACCGGTTACAAACATGGGGACACGATTACATCACGCGGGCTTCTGCTCGTGTGATTGACTACGAGACAGATTGGAACATCGACGTTGAGCAGGAATACGATGGCTCTACTTCGCAATAGCTCGTGAATATCGACGACGGGGTCTCTGTTCCAAGAGAAATGGATGAGAGTATGACTACTGGGAGCCGTGCATGGTCGGTGACGCCTGCTCCGGGACAAGCTAGGAAAAAGAGGACGGAGGGGTCCATATAAAAGGCATGTTCAGACGGCATTGTCGTCGGGTCTGGATGCGGAAGGGAAGATGCCTCGGGCCGAGGATGTGGCCGCTGGAGGGGATTTGGCAGAACTGATGATTGCGCTGAAAATCAGAGGTGCGCCTTCATCTTTCCATCCTTCTTTTACTGACGCTGTATGCATAAGTAAACGGTATGAGACGAATTAAAAATGTCTCCGATTCGAGAAGGAAGGAGGACCAGCATACCACGCAGGCAGAAGTGTCGACTATGCAGATCTGAGTGAGTTCACACCTATATTTAGCAAATGTCCATCTCCGGATACCACATCTTTCCTCGTATTTCAGTGGAAGATCCATTCTCGGTTCTCAACGTATTCACGCCTGAGCCCCCTGCTCGTCCACAAGTCACCCCTCGTTATCTAGCTGCATCCACGACTGCGCCTATGCCAGCAGAAATCACAATTTACGATAATGAACGTTCCTCAATCCTGGATGCCCCAATCGTGCGCACATGTACCTATGCTTGTCAGTATCCCTTCCAATCGCCCCCCCGACCATTCTCCAACAGTCTATCCCATAGCGATCACCTCCGCCCCTCCAGCGCGCCCCCTAGAAAGCGGCACCAGTGGTCGATTGTCCGAAACGTCCCTGCACGTTCGCGAGCCAAGGGCAAGGAGGGCGACGCCACCATGGACGCCGCAAAGGTGGCTTGGAAAGTCCCACGAGACATTAGATCAGCGGACTATAGCACCATTGCGGACTTTCTTGGCGATCTCGCTGCTTCTGCGGTTGGTCCAAACACGGGTACCTCGACAGGCCGCTCGGAGATGGATGCTGTAGAGTACATCTGACTCCGAACACCGACTTTTTGTGACTATACGGTCGACTGTCGAGCATCGAGGTTTGAAGCGGACACGTGACGCCGAGCTCGATGAGGCGCATACGTGCAAGAGGAAGAGGGCACTAAGACGTTCTGGACGGACGAGTCCCGCAGAGTTTGTTGCTCGGTGCGTCTATCAAGCAAAACCTGGGATGTACATTGATATGGGGACGAGGGAGGATGAGGGCACTCCCCCAGACAATCATGAACTAGTGTTCCCACTCGTGCCTCTCGCGCAATACGGCCCAAATGCACCACACTAAGTCACTTGCACAGACATGGAACGCGCGTGCACAAAATTTTGCACGCTCTCAGGAAGATTTTGGTGTCGATCCACAAGAACACTAACTAGCAGAACTGGAAATAATCGGCCAGTCTCATGAAGTTGATGCACCAACGCATGGGGGTCGGAAATCCGGAGATCGGCGATGCCTGGTGAGTGTGATAATACACCAGAGTTGATTTTGTTTCCGTCATTTTAGGCCTGGTCCCCACAAACGATCTGGCAAGTTCAAACAGTACGTGACGCAATCGCAACGGGCGCGCTTTGATTGAGTGGAACGCAACAATATAAATGGACGAGGAACTAGCCATGTTTCAGTCCAAGCTCCTCCCGTACCAGTCGTTGTCGATGTCCATCATCGGACCAAGTCTCGAACACATGACTCGGCGTTCCGCCGTCTAGTAGATCCCATCGCTATCATTTCAGGTCCTCTCCGTCTGGCCCAATTAACACATCTCCTATCGAAATAGAGGTTCTGCTACGGGATTTTCCGGCCGTTCTGGCTCTTGGAGCTAGCAGTGGGTCCCCGTCTTAGTAGCTGACTCGAGGTGATGTATATTACCCTCAAGCTAAATGTCCGCCTGCCCTCGAGAGAACTCTCGAGTCATGCTACCTTGACGCTGAACAGTCTACGTCTTCCTGCTGTCGATCGTCTCGGTTATGCGCTCCATGTGACTCACATCACTGCCATATACATCGGTGCAGTTCGTGGTAACACTAATATGACGACGCAGAAGAGTCCTTATAGTGACCGACGAGGTCGATAACTATATACTAAATCTCAGGCGTCTTCTCCTGATTGACGTCGAAGATACCCGCGACGTCATCGTCGGTGGGTCTTCCATACTATCGAGACCTTTTGGGTCACTAATCTCACTCTCACACCTTTGGATGGTACAATGTCCCATGTTCCAAAGTCCGTATCTGTCTCGTCAGGTTACCCAGGGATCATACATCTGCATCCCTGATGGCAAGGTAGTTGTCGACATGTTCCGCGAAGACACCTCCCACTTCTTCCGGTACTTTCGCCGTGAGGAGCGTGGATTCTTTAACCAATCTCGCAGCCGAAAAATAATTCCTTCGAGACCGTCTATATACCTTCTTCAATTATACTGAGGGATCGCACAGCGCCCGCCTTCAAAACTCTGCTGATTTTCTGAACGAAACAGCGCTCACTCGCGGACTCGAGAGCGTACCAACGTCTTTTGATTCATCGAAAAGAGACGTCGTGCCTGGATACAAGACATCTTCCGCATTATGGGTCGCACGTCGTTGTTAACGCCGACTTACGGCGCTCGAAACCCACTTGTATGCTCAATCTTCCTTGATCAATGATCCTGCTAACACTGTTAAGGTCTGGGGCTCGAATGAAAATCCGCCTTTGCAAAAAGGTTGAGGTCCCGGGAAATTTTCGCGACTTGCCATCAAGGACCACCATACAACTTGTGAATTATTCTACGAGAACAGTTGGTCAGATCGCTACGGAACTATAATGAAAGTTGCTCTACGGATGGAACTCGATGTGCGACAGCTAGAAAGATGGAGATCAGCTCCTCGAAAACGCACCCTCCCAAAGATGATCGCCTCAGGACCAACTGGGGCGTGGCAGCCACGTGCATGGGGAGGTCCTCACATGAGAGTGATGTTGGATGATAATTTGTACGCATCTGACCATCCCGATTCCGGACCCGAGCCCACCATATATCTTGAGTCCATTCAACATTGGCAATATTTCTGCGAATTGCCAAGTAAAGGTCGTGGGAATATGGAAGATACTGACGCGTCGATCGAGTCGCAATGTGTTCAGCATACGACCATGTCAGACGATGCGATCCTACCCATTCCTAATCTGAGTCTTCCTCAACATGTATTCATCTTACTTTCTCCGTCACTCGAGCACCTCCACGACAACGCCCGGAATACGTTGTTAGATGGGATCAAAGCGGACAGTACGTCTATTCATTCTCTGACAAGAATTCGTTCCGCTAGAGCATCCATTTGCGATCAGAAATGGTCCCGTATTATCGACTCGTCACGTCTTCGGGTGCACTCGTTTCCGACCCTGCACTTCTTGACGAGATGGAGAAAGCAAACGAGGAAGAGCTCAAAAAACTGGACGAACGGCTCGCCGAGGCTGAGAAGACGGAAGGAGAGTCTGAGATATCGGATGCGCTGAAGGCGCGCGCGAATCACCTGACGCAGATAGGTGACAGGGTCTGCCAATAATCTCTGCGCTGTGCAGCTCAGCTGACCCCTTTAGCAGGAGCGTGCCATCGCAGCGCAGAAGCTAGCACTTGAGAAAAACCCTGGACTTGGATCAAGAATAGATATATCCCTTACTCTCATCCGGATCGGACTATTTTTTGGGGATGACGCTCTCATTACCGAGAACCTTGACAAGGCAGAAAAGTTGGTCACGTCTCTGACGCATCACGTACCACGTAACAACATCTCGCAGATTCATCGAGGAGGGCGGTGACTGGGACAGACGAAATCGCCTCAAGGTCTACCGTGGATTGCACGCTGTCTCTATCCGTCAATTTAAGACTGGTGGCGAGCTCTTGCTTGACGCGCTGTCCACATTCACAGCTACGGAATTAATCTCGTATACCGATTTTGTCGCTCTCACGATCATAGCCAACTCGTTGACCCTCAAGCGGCCAGATCTGAAGAAAAAGGTTACTGTCTTCCAGCATGCTCACGTGCCATGACCCAGGAAGGCTGATTATTGTTTTAGCTCATCACTGCCCCAGATGTTATCTCCGTCTTGCCAGAACTCCCTGTCCTCGGTGACCTCGTAAATAACCTGTACGACTGCCACTACGCCAAGTTTTTTGTCGCACTAGGTACGCATTTTCTGTGCCCACAATATGTTTGCTTGGTGCAACTTGACTGATGGATCCACACTCACCCCTCCCTGAATGGTTGTCCCCCACGTCATGACCATGCCGACAGCTACCCTCGAGCAGACCTACCTCCTGCCTTCCCGGTTATTATCTCCGCATACTCGTTACTACGTCCGAGAGATGCGAATCCTCGCATACAGTCAGCTGTTGGAATCATATCGTAGCGTCACGCTGGAGAGTCTCAGTGGGGCATTTGGAGTCAGCGTTGATTTCATTGACAGGCAAGTTCAAGTTCACTTCTGGTGAACTCAACGACTCAATGATGGGTTCAGCGAGCTGTCACGGTTTATCGCCAATGGACGGTTGCACTGCACGATTGACAAGGTCCATGGAATCGTGGAAACGACGCGACCGTCACTCAAGAACGCTCAATACGAGAAGGTAGTGAAGCAGGGTGATATTCTCCTTAATTCCATACAACGATTGAGCAAAGTCTTATATTGACAACTTACGTCGTCGTGTTGTCGTTTCCTGCATGATGAATTTGTGGTCATCTCTGTACCTTATTACGCAAATGGAATTGTCATCGGAATCTGATTTGCTGAGACATGCATATTCCTACCAATGCTACCATAACCGTGGCACCCAGCTCGCATCAGCCTCCATTACTGCTCGCTTGCCCCGCTTATCCCCCAATCGGTCGTTGCTGTAGGGGTTAGTTGGATCCGGAAGCAAAAGTCGCCGGAGCATGGTGATCCAGGCGGGTTCTCAAGTCCATCGACATCCCATTTATTGGTTCGATGACGGGTCAGTGATAGTGAGGGCATCTAACCACCAAATCGATGGCCAGGACAGCATTGTGTTGTTCAGGATTCACGAATCTTTGCTGCGCCGACATTCCAGGGTTATTCTGCAGCGAGAGTCGGAGGACGGATGCGACGTTCCTACCATAACCATTCCGCTTGCACTCGGCGTGCAAGCCCAGGACTTCGCGTCGCTGTTGGCACATCTCTACCACGATATGTGAGTATTCATGCTAACGGATCATCCATTGTTCTCATCCGGACACCTCTTGTATCTAATACAGTCCGCTGTCACTGGAAGCACCCTTCCAATATGTTACTGCCGTCCTTCGCGTGTCATCGCCGGAGCAACTGGATCTCCCATCTGTACATAACCTGGCGAGATCGTGTCTCGTAGCGATGTTTCCCAGCGGACCGTTCCCTTTTGTTCACCCCAACCAACTCGAGGAGGCGTTGAGTCTCGCGTTGCGGTACAACATTGCCTCTGTGAGTCTTCAACCTACATGTCATCTCGATTTATCGAACAGACGGACACCTTGCGCCCGTGGCTCTCCCGTTGTATGCGCACTCACTTGACGACTCGCAGATCCAGAAAGGCATTTACTACAGCCTTGTGACGACGACTGAATTTGAGCCCAACTCGGATGCCGCCCCAGACGAAAATGCAGTACCCTCGAAACCCACAGCCCTGACACCCGCGGACATTGAGCGTTGCCGAAATCTCATGAATGGCATCCTGGAGCATTTTACCCCCGTCTTGTTTGAACCGGTGTGTCCAATCCTCTCAATCGCCTTTTTTTAATCTATGTTTGTCACCGCCTGGCTTCTTCGGTGGGAATGAAATCGGTGGCATTTCGCTACTACAGAATGTGGGCGGCGTCCATGCCTGCCTTTCAGCAGCTTGGGGCTCGCTGCACAGATTTTTTTTCTTCTTCCCTACGCTACTTGCAATCTAGGCTCAGTTCCGTTGATCTTGTCTGTTTTTCTAGCCTGTGACACCGCACATGGCGTGTACCAACCTGTTGGCAGATAAATGGTTTCCTCTGGTCATACA
>JBBPNY010000579.1:0-15066 GCA_038091165.1 Rubroboletus pulcherrimus
ACGGTGCGGGTGTGAGCAAGGTCTTGGCGGGAGTCACGACGGGTGAGGATGGTGGAACCGCCTTGGGAGTCGCCTTGGCCGTCGGCCGACGATAGTTGGCCTTTGGATCTGGGGTGGCCTTGGCGATATGTAGAATCGCATCACGCAAGAGATAGGCATCTGCGAATTGGGGGAGGAGAGCAATTGGGGGACTGATCCAGGTGCCTGCGAGACGAACGATGCCGGGTTCGCGTGCGGAACCGTTGTTGCCGGAGAGGTCAAAGGCTTCTTTTGCCCACTGGGTTTCTTTGCGTTCGTCGACTTCGCTGGCGTCGGGGAATGCGGCGCGGAACATGGTGGTGAGGCTGACGGCGCCGGTGTCGTAGCGGCGGAGGATGAAGGCATGGCCAGAGGGCTGAGGGTGAGGGTTAAGACGGGTGAGAGGGGGAGTGCTCGGTCGGACGTACAGTTGGGACTTTGAGACGGCCGACCTGGAGTGACGTCAGGGGTGAATAGGAAAAAAGGACGAGAGAGGAAAGGGCGCACCAGGACTTCATGCCCATCACGATCGAGTGACTGATATTTCACAGGGGGCCATTTGGACAAGTCTACTATTCATTGGGGGTGAGAATACAAGCAGAACAAGAAGATAATAAACGCACAAGACTTGAGATTCGGGTTTTGATATTTTACAGGCAATTCGGGTCTCTGCAGTGGCATGACGGACGACGGCGCTCGGTATCAACCTGCAACTCGTTCAAAACGCGTCCAGCTCACCGTGGGAAATTCAACAGCCACCCTTTCAAACTCCGATACCGCGTCAAATAAAAACACGCGCCAATAACGCGCACAAGGGGGAGGAGGAGGAGGAGTGAATCTATCCCTGTCCAATTCCTATTTACAAGGCAGGGTACAAGCTGCTACGCTGAGCAAAGACCTACACACCATCACCTCAGCAACTCCGACCGCCCCCCCAACGCCTCCACCAAATCCTTGACGTCCGCCCACCACATCTTCTTTCCCCTCCGATTCTTCATATCCGCATGCTTCACCATCGCTTGCACAGGCACCCACTCCACCGCACTCCCCTGGATCGTAATCACCGCCGCGCTCTCCTCGGGCGCAACCTTGACCCGTCCAGGCTGCGCTCGCAACCGCGCGTGGTGGTCCCCTAAAAAGGTCATGCAACGGAGGGACAGACGCGTCGCGCGGGCGCGGTCCATGGGGGAAGGAACCCCGCCTTGGAGGGTGTGTCCGAGGGAGGCGGAGCGCGCATCGAAGAGGGCACCGCCTTCTTCTTTGAACATCTTGGTGATGACATCGGTCGTGTAGACCGTCGATGCGCATTCGTTTCTGTGTTAAAGACTTCGATGTGAGAGGTGGGCGAAAAGTGGGGTAGGGCGTACCGAATGACCAGACGGCCTTCGCTCTTGCCTTTGGCGTCCAGCCCGAAGCGCAACTTGAGGAACTTGACATCGTCACGCAACAAATCGAGATCCATCCCTTGTTCCGGAGTATACACCAACGACGCACCCGTCTTCATTCCAAGCCGAAACCCAATGAATATCCTCGTAAGATACCAGAGACGGAAAATGTGGGTACTTACCGCCAACGCACCCATCGTCGCAATATACCCACACTTGCCACCCTGTGTCTCAACGACAAACACCCGATTCCGACTCGCCGACGCACTCTGCTTGATCGAATCACACGCATCCACGAGCGCATTTAAACTCGTATCACTCCCTAAGCTAAACTCGGTCAACGGCACGTTGTTCGAGATTGTCGCGGGGAGATGCACCATCGGGATATTGAACGACGGGTACAGCTTGCGTCCGTTGTCGAGGATCAGCAGGGCGTTGAAGGCCTCAAACCCACCGATGAGCATGAGAGCGTGCAGGTCGTGTTCTTGGAAACGAGAGGCGACGGCGCCGAGGTCGACGTCGGGGAGGATACGGTTCGTACCAAGCTCGGAGCCACCACGGGCAGTCCAACCATCGACGCCGAGCCAGGAGAGTTCGTGGATGTTGTCGTCGAGGAGACCGCGGAAGCCGTTGTGGACGGCGAGTGGGGTGTGTCCTTGTTTGATACAGTAGCGGACTGCGGCACGTGTTGCAGCATTCATCCCTCCAGCGGGTGCACCAATGCTGCAACAGGGTGAGACTCGGACAGATATCATCGTGCAAGGACGGGTGGGAGTGCTTACTGCATGATGGCAACCCGCATTCGCTGCAAAGACGGTCAGCTGGGATGGATTCGTCAAGGATGTCATCACTGACCTGCGCTTCTGGCAACTGTTTCTCGGTGTAGAGCGTCGACGTAGTTAAAAAGTTGTCCAGGCTTTGCAAGAATTCGGGGTCGCGCAAGGACGTTGCTTTGGCAAAGTCCTTTGCCGCGATCGCGGCTGCGACTGCCTGGGTCTTCATCGGAGCAAATATTGAGTATATGCGCGCCGAGTTGTGAACGACACCATACCATTGCGACAGCTTCCATGAGAGGCACGCGAGTGATCTTGTTTTCACGAACTCCAATCATATAGGAAGGCGTGTCAGGTGTAGCCTCAAGTAGGGCATTGACGGCCTCGACGCCCTGCAATGCAGGCTACCAGGGATGCGTTATCATGGTGCTTCGGTGGCAGGAACATGTGTCTCACCAATGTGCGATCAAGTGCACAAGGTTTGCCTCCGCGTTGTGTGTGTCCAAGCGTGGTGACACGGGTGTCCAGCCCGAGGCGTTCGGTCAGAACATTTTTGACGTAATCCGCACGAATAGGTTGGAGATTGGCGTCGTGAGCGCCTTCAGCGACGATGACGATTGTTTTGCGCTTCCCGATTTGACGGTGCTGGAAGAGGGTGAGACGTAAGATGGTGAAACGTGGACAAGAGACCCACGCGTTGGATCGTCTCGCACATGTAGTCTTCCCACGGATTTGCTTCGGGTGGGCGTTCGGGAATGAAAATGAAATCCGCTCCACCACTGTCAACGCGCGATCAACGTGGTGATCCTTGATGTGATTCGAAAGTACTTGCCTGACCCCAGCGAGCAAGGCCAACCACCCACAGTGCCTGCCCATGACCTCGAGTACAAAGGCTCTCGAGTGCGAGGACGCAGTCGAGTTAATATTGTCGATCGCTTCACAAATCCTCTGCAACGCGGTCGGTGCGCCGATAGTCAAATCGGTCAGACTCATGTCGTTATCGATGGATCCGACGAGGCCGACGATGCGGAGGTGACCGTGTTTGGCGAGTTGTTCCGGGGTGATCCTGCCTTGGGTGTGGAGGGTCTCTAGGAGAGAGGGCCATTCGAGGCGGAAGACGTCGGCACCTGTGAGGGAGCCGTCACCACCGCAGACGACGAGGGCGTCGATGCCTTCATTGATGAGGTTGTATGCGGCTGATAGACGGCCTTCTGAGGTGCGGAAGGCTTTCGAGCGGGCGGTTCCGATGAGCGTACCACCCTGTGTTCAGTTCTACACTTGTCAGACTCGACAGCAGATCGCGGGCCTACCTCTGCGAACCAGCCCCTTACGTCGTCGAATCCGACGCGAACGATGTAATGACCTTTGAGGGAACGACCACTCGGATGATCAGAGGTACCGTCGCGAAGGAGTCCACCGTCTCCGAAGCGCAGGTTGTCGATGAGGTTGGTTTGAGCGCCTCCGCGCACGCGTTGGGCTGCGCTGGGATCTGCGAGTGGTTCATGGTAGGAGGCATGGTCCCGCGTGTTTCCGCGAACGAGACCTTCGTATCCCTCACGGACGATATATGTCTCGCATCCTCTGTGGCAGGTGTACGAAGAAGAGGCAGATGAGAATGTTGTGGGAGCGTGTGAGAACAAGCGAGATCTAGGTGTGTGAGGACCGGGGAAACTTGCCTCAGAATAGCGATCTTGACGACGGAGCGGACGACCGCGTTCATGCCGGCGCTGTCGCCGCCCGACGTGAGGACTGCGATCTTCATGCGGGGTGGTGGTGCGGCGGTGGTTACTATGGACGTTATCTGATGCAAGATGCAAGGTGCAAGGCGGCGGTGATAGTGGCGATTCTAAGCGGGCGCCAAAGCATTGATTCAACCGACACATTATGATCGTTCTCATCGTCTCCGGCGACGTTCACTGTTTTCCCCGAGCTCAGCTCACCCATTCTGCATGGCTCGGTCGCTGTGTCGGAAATTGAGCGCGACACGCCGCAATCGCACCTCCAAGACACTGATGACGTAATCACAGACTTGATCTCTTCGAAGCGTCAGACTGCACACTGCCAGCAAGCTGCTCGAGTCGAGTCCCCACTGAATGCCAGACCAGCTCGCACGTTGACCGCTTGGTTTTTCCTTTCCTTTGCTCATCATGTCCAACGCCGCTAAAGCCCTTCTTGTCGTCTGCCTCTTCGTCAACGGCGTTCTCTGGTCTCAGAGCAGGTATGCGCAGCCATCACATGACTATCAACTTGCACTCCATCGCGAAACCGCTCTATGGAAACGCATCCCATTCGCAGCCTCGTTTGGTCTTCCAGTCAACGAAACCGAGGTACCAACTCAGCTTATCTTGACACTCGTCGTTACTCATGTCCTGTTGACCTAGTGTCGACCACTCGACTTTGGACTTGCTTCCGACCAATGTATCCATGTCCATGACCAGTGTCCGACGTCAGACACAGTCCTCTCAATCCCTTATCTACAACTCTATTTCTGTGCTGACTCTTCCGTTCGACCCTTTATATTCACCGCGCTCCTCCTCTGGCTCCTGTTCCTCTTCTCCACCCTCGGAATATCCGCCGCAGACTTTTTCACCCCAAATCTCGCCGCAATTGCGCAGTTCCTCGGGTTGAATGAAGACGTCGCCGGTGTCACGCTCCTTGCCTTTGGAAACGCCAGTCCAGATGTCTTCGCCACATTTTCTGCCATGCGGGCAAACTCGGGCAGCTTGGCGATCGGTGAGCTACTGGGTGCAGCATCCTTTATCGTTTCTTGCGTCGCAGGGTCCATGTGCATCATTCGCCCATTGAAAGTCGATCGCTTCCCGTTTCTTCGTGACGTCGGTTTCTTCACTATCGCGATATGCATGCTCCTTTTCATTCTCCGAGATGGAATGATAACTGCTCTCGAGTCAACAATGCTCATCGTCTTGTACGTCTTCTATGCCCTCACCGTTGTCGTCGGCGGTTGGTGGGTTAGTCGTAGAGAGAAACAGCGTCGCATCGAAGCAATCGTGCGTGCAGAGTACATGGATGAAAGCCCACTGCAACCATACTCTGACGGTAATACCCTTTCAAACTTGATATCTCGTCGTGCTCACTTTTCTTCCCCGAAGACTCTCCACCGCCGCCGCCACCACCACCACTTTCAAGTGGTTTGACAGTGCCAATACCCACACGTACTAGATCTTCCTCCGCACCTACTGTACCTCGCGTACAAACACAACTTCCCCCAGCACCCCATTCTCATACACCCTCGCCAATCAGCTCTCCTCACCTCGCCCAAATGCCTGCCTTCTCTCTGGTCGGTGCCATAGAATTCCACCAGGTGGTTTCTTCCCTCCAAAGCCAGGCCGCCAGTTCGTCCCTCAATATGTTTGATTCCCCCGTGACACCTTACGCAGCTGGCCACTACCACATCTCTCGTCGTCAGAGTCGCTCCAGCTCCATTTCTCCACGCCCACCAACCGAAACTGAAGAATGGGACGGGGCACTCGGCGTTCCCCTGAACGACCGCTCTCCGAAACTGCTCCGCACCTCCATATCAGAGGAGCCAGACCGCGAGGAAGCTGAACTGTTGAACGTGCCCGAGGAGGAGGGTGCACGTACTCCGCTCTCTATCCCTACGATACCCTCGATCTCACACACGCCTGCCTCTCCTACTGATCCGCCAGCGTTGATCGAGGTCGAGGAACAAATCCCTCCCACGCGGTCCCAGGGTCTATGGCATGTTCTCGCGCGGGCGTGGCATATCTTGTTCCCGTCGCTCCATCATTTCAAGTCAAAGACGTTGACGGGAAAGATCGTCTCACTCCTCGCCGCTCCGGCTGTCATGGCGTTGACGATCACGTTACCTGTTGTCATAATCCCCTATGGTAACGACGGTTCGCACGAGGAAAAGATAAACCAACACGAGACGCATCTATCCGACTTCGAGGAAGAGGGAGTCGAGAGAGCATTGATGGCTGAACATGAAGTCCAAGAAGGCCTTCGCGTGGTAGAGTCCAACAAGTGGTTGACAGCCATCCAATGTATTTTCGGACCACTTTTTTGTGTCGCCGTGTTGTTCAGTGTGTCATTTTCGTCTTGTGATGAACGCCTTTTTTTTGACTTGGAGTCAAGGTAGGAGTAGTCACACAGAGTGGCTGTTGGCTGGGACGGCCCTCGGGGGATTCGTGCTTGCGTTGCTCGTGCTCGCATTTTCCAACGTGAGGTTGCACCCTGCTGCTCAGATGGCGAGATGCTGCATGGGGTTCCTCGTCGCTGTCGTGTGGATCATGGCGATTGCCGACGAAGTCGTGAACGTCCTCCAGGTAACCGATTCTGAAACCCCCCCTGTATCGGATGCGCACTCACGCGTCTCTGCTTTTCTAGACATTTGGGTTCATCTTTGGGCTTTCGGACGCCATCATCGGTCTCACGATCTTTGCCGTCGGTAATTCGCTCGCCGATCTCGTTGCCAACACGAGCGTCGCCGTACGTTTCCCTCGCATGTACTCTATACACCCACACTCACCACACGCTCACCCACGTACAGGTCTTTGCCCCCATGATGGCCTTCTCCGCCTGCTTCGGCGGCCCCATGGTCAACATCCTCCTCGGCATCGGTATCTCCGGCACCTACGTCATCGACGAGTCCGGCGGAATCCCTTATAACCTCCACTTCACGCCCACGCTGATCACGAGTACGATCGGGCTGTTGATGTTGTTGGTGACGACGTTGGTGGTTGTCCCGATGAAGGGGTACGTTCTCTCAAGGCGGTGGGGCGTGTTTATGATCTTGGCGTATGTGGTGTTGATGAGTGTGACGTTGGTGGTGGAGCTGAGTTTTGAGTGAGTCTCTGGCGTGGGTTTGGGTGCGCCCAGCACTCGGCACTCTATTCTGCACTTTTTGGTGTGCATGATATATATGTCGCGCGATGCGCATGTGGATATGGTATGAAGACTTTGGGGTTTTCCGAGTACATTGACCGCGTTTTTTGTTGCGCGCAGACTACCCTAGCCAGATGTTTTCGAACTCGGGGGATCGGAAGTTGCTCTTTGATATGATCCTGCAAACACAGGAATGCATTAGACCTCTGGTCATATTTGCTCGCCAGCAATTAGCCATGTGACATCAAGCAGGAACGACGGATATATGTCTCGTCGTTGAAAGCTGGATCTAACCCGTAGATCGGACACTGCTGGCATCAATACTGTAGAGAGGCATCTCATGACTGAGGGAGTATCACAGGAAACAGTCACCTTTGCCCGCTGCGCTGATAGTACGACAAACACGCATCCGTTGGAGCGCGGAGCGGAGGAACGGCCATATGTGCCGATAGTCTCGCGTTCCGAGTCGAGACTGAATATCTGAATATGAAGTAAAGGATGGAAGATGGCGTATACATCATGATCAGTAATACCCTCGAGGGACCAGTGATAGCGATCAATCAAATATCTCCAAAGGCGGTTGGCTGGGAGGCGAGTGGTAATAATCGGCTCCAGGGATTGGATCTAGGGGAAGGATCTAACGGGCCCGTGGATGTTCGCCTATTAGCGATTCGGAGGCACCGAGAAGCATCTTCCCCAGAATACGTAGAAGATCCCCGGGCTCTCAGGGCTCTCATCTCCCGGGTTGCTAGTGGTCCATTACCTTGAAATATCTTTCGACCGGACCCTCTTCGTTCCTGTTGATAGGTTCAATTGTACAGACTACTCAAGACTAGTGTACAAACAACAGTATACGAGATATGAAGTAAAACTCGAGTAAGCAAGACGACGGAAAACAGGGAGACGATAAATTAAAGAGCAGAATCAACAGCAGCCAAAGCAAGACAGACAGTTATAGATCAGAGGTTTCACGTATCTTATTACCTATATATGTGCAGAGGCACGAGATGTTAGCCCCCATCCCCGTCCCCGTCGCTCCGCGTTTGCGCCCGCACCTCCAGCTGGAGTCTCTCCATCTCAGTGCGGAGCTGCGCTAGTACTTCCTCTTTCTGCGCTAGGTGTGTCCGTGCGGCATCTAGTGCCGCTTGGACCCTTTCTATCTCTTGCGGGTCGGAGCTGCGACGCGTGGCGCGGATAGGGGTCAGCGTCCCCTCGGGTGCGGGCGAAGACGCGTGTTTGGGGGAAAACGGGAGCGACACGAGTTCTGGTTCTGTATCCGAGTCTTGAAATAGAGGGACTGGGAAGGAGTTGGGGTTGAGGTTGGGGACGATGGTTGGCATGAGAGGTGATGCGAGTTCCATGCTCTCTTCGCTTGCGATGTCGTCCTCAAGCGGCTGCGGACTAAAGACACGGTACAGGTCCTATGCGGATAAACGTACGCAGAATTAAAACAACATGCAGTGGCATGAGTGTATGGAATGGAGAAAACATACAAGGGCGGGTCGCAAAACGGATGAGCTAGACGCGGATGCTCGGAGCTGCGCGATTTCGCGCAAAAGGGCTTTTTCCCGACCGCGTGCAAAGGTACGAGCATGCTGAAGTTGCTCTCGGAGGTCGTCAACCTCGGCTTGGAGCCTATGTCGTTATCGTCAGAAAAGGCCTCTCAAACATGGTACGGACGCCTCACCGGACGCATTCTCCTTCGACCCGCAAGACGTCTTGGAAAGTGTCTATGTTTATCCCATCCGTGACCTACATATGCAAAGCTTGAGTTGCCTGCACAAGCGCGGTAAGAAAGAGGACTGAGTAGACACACTCTTCGTTGCCTTGCGGCCGCTTCGATAAGGGTCGTCCGCTCTGACACAAGAGCATCCATTTGAGTCGTCATCGTGCGTATCTGGTTGTCGAGTTGGGCTATTGAAAGCATCGTCAAAGGTGATGCCGGTGCTGGTGTTGGTGTAGTTTTTCCCGCTTCCAACGGACGCGACAGAGCGTTTGGATCGACCGATGCACTTCTTGTTCGAGAGCTCGGTGTTGACGACTGAGGCTCCTTGCCAGAGCCGCCTGAAGTCGAGGCCGCCATCCTGGCTTGCTCCAGCTGATTCATGTCAGACTAAGCAAATGATCCTATACTGCTGCAGGATGCCTACCTTTTCCGCGATATGACGAACCTCGAGCTCCAGAGATCTATTTCGTACATTGTTCCTCTCCAGGAAGCGAAGACATTCCTCGTCTGACAATGGTTTCGGCTTTGGAAGCCCCTCGCCAACTTTTCGCTTCTCGAAAGCATGTGTAGAAACATTCTTAGGTTCTCCTGCTTGATGCTCCCGGTCTCCATATGAGGTGATGCAGCTTTCCAACTCGGCCTCGCGCACTGCAACCTTGGCTTCGAGTTCCTCGATGCGGAGATTCGCCTCTTCTACAGTTCTGCCGTGGTTCTGCCGTTCAAAGTCAAGTTCCGTCCTTAGTCTGGCGATTATGGAGGTAGCATATGCCAGCAAATCGCTGTTGTAGTCGTCCCTCACCCCACCACCATCAATTGTGCCCGCGGCAAGCTGCTCTGAGAACCCGACATTGAGATAGCCTCCCTAGAAGGCGTTGGATGGGTTTAGAGAGTGGGAAAGACGACATACCTGCATGTTTAGTGATGTGCATCCGGCTACACGGCCATGAGCTCCATTCATTCGAGACTTGAACTGATAAACCAAACAGAAGGATTCAAAAAAAAAAAAAAAGCACCACGTAGTCCATGCCACGGAATTAAAATGCTTGGGAATAACTCAGGGGAGAAGAAGGGCTCTCGACGTACCTTTCTCGATCAAATCCTCGACGACATCCTTCAACTCGTCCTTTTCTACCTCTAGATGCTTCGCCACGCTGCGCCAACGACCCGCTTCGTGTACTAGCTTTATCTTTGCCTGCTCCTCGGCCGAAATTTCCAGCGCGTGTTGAGAACGCAACGCATCCAACACGTCGATCGTCTTCAGTAAACGGGTGTGGGCAGTCGACGCGCGCGCGTTATACGCCTCCAAACGCGTCTCCAGGGTCGCTATCTAGAAAAAAAAAGACGTCGGCAAAACGTGACGAGCGAGTGAGACCCAAGTGTGGCAAGTCCAAAATGTCATGGAGTGCACGCACTCGGTCGTCCTTTTCCCGAAGCAACGCTTTTACATCGTCTTGGGCTGGCAGTTTCTGGTCTCTCGTGCGGCTTGGTCCCATATAATATTCCGATTCGTGTACTGTTGTGATTGGTGTATGTACGGCAATCGGGGCAGGCACTGGGATCCGGGACGCGGGCCTCAGCGTTGGCAGCGGTCTTCAACATACATACAAGGAAATTCGTACGAGAACGCCCCAATGCCGCACGTTTCATTGGGCGCTCGCCCGGCCAGGTACTGGGAAACGCCGACGTTGCTCTCTCCATCCGTCTGACTGCCAAAGAGAGCCGACTCCTCACTCATGGCCACCGACGCCAAGATCGTGCAATGGGAAACGCCGTTTCTGAACCCTCTGACAACGAATCGCGAAGGCGTTCGTCGGGCGTTGATCATCCTTAACCAGCCATTCTCGCTACCTTTGCTCGAGACACTCTGGAAAGCTTGCTCGTGGAGATGTTGTGCTGACGGTGGTGCCAACCGCCTGTACGACCTCCTGGGGGAGACAAAGGATGGAGAACAGTTGCGAAATCTGTGAGAGGAGTTTGGATTTGACGAGCCTCGTCTCTATCTCGTTGCGCGAGTCTCTGACAAATGGATACATAGATACACTCCTGATCTGATCAAGGGCGATCTGGACTCTCTACGCGAGGACGTTCGAGAGTACTATTCCACAAAGGTCCGTTCTCGAGGCCTTGCAGTAGGATGGACGATCTTACAGCTGCGTAGGGTGTACCCGTCTGGCAAGACTTGGACCAGGATACCACAGATCTCATGAAGTGCATAGAAACGCTCGAAGAGAACGAGCGCAAGGAAGGGCACAAGGTTAGACTGATCCATTAGCCAACTCTACTCATAAATTTAAGTCTTCGGATCCAGTATGAAACCCTCATTCTCGGAGGATTCTCTGGTAGACTCGACCAGACGATACACATCCTCTCACACATCTACAAGATCCGGCATACGAGGTCGAGAGTCTATGTCATTACAGATGACAATATTGGCTGGGTTCTTGACGGGGTGAGTATGGACTCATCGAATCATGGAGCTGTGATCTTGAACTGTGCCAAGGGACATCACCGCATATCCATCGACCACGACGTTTTGGGCCCAACCTGTGGTCTCTTGCCTGTCGGTGTAGATTCTACTGTGTTGTCCACATCCGGTCTTCGATGGAACTTGGGTAGATCCAAACTCTCTACCTTTGTGTGTATTTCTGACCACCTTCTTGAAGATGCAACAGAATCATCATTTGACGGCCTAGTGTCCACCTCCAACCACCTGGTCCCCGCGGAGCAATTCGTGACGATCAAGACCTCTCGCCCGATCTGGTGGTGTGCGGAACTGCGTAGAAATATATAACCTATGCAGCTGCACGGCCATGATCTTTTCCGAGTGTCATGACGAGCTGAAAGTCCTTCACCCTTGACTCCACCACAGCACTCGGACACAGGTCTCGATCTTGGTCTCAGAATCGTCGGAGAGGATCGTCCGTCGTTGTCGCGTTCGAAAAATACCTTTGTCGGCAGTCTCACGAATCCGGAGAAGGGTGAATAGCATCGTCTATGCCGGCCTCATTCCTGTTCGTTCCCCCGTTCCCCTCCCACTCCTCTTGCCCCCTCGTCCTCCCTCGTCTTTTCGCCCCTATTCTCTCTCCCCTCGCCTCCCCGTCACACAATTTTACGATACGCTTATGCCGGCGCGCGTGTTTCATTAGGCATGTCAAGTTTATGTAGCTATTCCAGCATTTTGTATTTACGACAGGAACGAAATGATGTTAGCCAAAGACTCCAAGGACGGCTGCGCAATCGATTCATGCTCGAGGATACGCTTTCATCGCTGTCGTGGCTTACAGACAGGTATACCACATGTCCGGCGCCCATGCCCGCAGCCCATCCGAGACCAAAACCTCATCGCGCTCAAGCTCTCGATGAGTCTGATCGACTTGCATGACATCCAGCGCCTTCTCATGCAAACACAAACACACCCATATCTAGATGCTATCGCTCCCAGGAATCCTCCCCGCCCGCCAACTTCTCCCTCGCCTGAAAAAGTTCAGTTAGCCAACCCCTCATCGACCCCCCAGCCTCCTCCAAAAACAACGAGACGGGGGAAAACAAGACCTGCCGACCCAACTCACCTGCGTTAATAAATCCTCATCAATTTCTGGGAGCACCTCCAGCGTATCACCCGCCCATGGAATAACCTCCCACTTCGTCGGTGGGTTCTCGATACAGAGGCAAATATCCGTTGGGATGTGGGCGCCGTATTCGGTATTGAAGTCTTCGCGCACCTGGCGTTCCTCTGTGAACGGTGGCGGTAGTGGTGGCGGTGGCGGGTGACGGTTAGAAGAAGTAGACAACATCTAAAGTAAACCTTGCCCGCTCACTAGATGACATGGTATCCAGTTGAACCATCATACCCTCGACAATCTTCTCCGCAGTTTCTCGGGATTGTCGTCGCCTCGCAATCTCGAGGAGGAGTTTATTAAACGACAGTTGGTACTGGATGAATCTGTGGTGCAGGTTCTCTACGACCAACAATCGTTGTTGCAGGCCTTCCAAGAGATCCTCGCAGTCGGCCTGTCCAGCAGCGGAATCGAATCGTGAATCGGGAGATGGGTCACGGGTAAAGCGCCAGAGAGGAAAACGCACCTCGACATCTTGTTGCTTCTGAAGCATGTCGGACATGATATCTCCGAGTTCGTCCAGATCGTCTAGGGTACCACGGCTCGCATCCAGTTGTCCCTGTGCAGCAGTTTTAGCAAGCACCAGCTTCTCGCTACATTGTAGAGTATGAGTGATACGTCTGCCAGCAGCCGATTTCTGCTCACTGAGCTTCCTGAATGGAATGAACGTCTTCCTCGAGCTCAGTCATGATCGCAGGGAGCTCGTCCGTGTCTCGATGCATCGCTGCAAAATTGGTTTTGGTATGACCTCGAACAGTGACACACGAATCCATTGAACGCCAACCTTGCATCTCGTCTTCGGAATGGGATATCCCAGTCTCGCTGTCATGAAGTGCATTCGCCATTTGGTCATAATGTGATGCCAAACTCTCCAGATGCCTTGCCATTCCGGTCGTCGTCCTCTCCTGGGAAACCAATAAAGACTCGATCGGAGGCGGTGCATTCGAGACGCATAAAGAGTCGCGTATAGAAGAAACCGTGGTGGAGAGCGTTTCTGGATAGTCGTACGTCGTGGACATGACGTCCTGTATGCGCATATATCAACATTCCTGCGCCAAAACACCAGACGACGCAAATCCAATCCGAAGAAAAGAAAGAAAGGGGGGGAAAACAGACGAGAGACCAAACACGCACGTCGAGCCTCGTTCTATCGCTCTCCACAGCATCCAACACCTGTTCAATCGCACTTTCGTCCACAAAGTCCCGCAACGTCTTCCACGTCGACCGATCGACGTGCTTCGTCGCGAGCTTCTTCTCAAAGGCGTTCTCCCGGACAGTCGCAGAAGGGCTCTGGGTAGGATCAATGATACCGTTTACCTTGTCGAGTGAATGTTGGCTCCCGAACAGAGACGAGTCGGACGAGGATTGGTGAAAGCCTAGAGGGACGAGTTGTGCGCCGAGGGATTCAAGGATGGTATCGAGGGCGGAGGTACGCTCGGAACGGACGGCGTCCCATTCCTATCGTATGTCGATAAACGCAAAAAGCGAGGTGAGGTGTCGTCGAGGTAGTGGGACGAAAAACGTACGCGGATCTGCTTGTCGAGTTGCGCACGTTTGTGCTCGATGCTCTTTGCGACGCTTGCAGCCAACTAAGTGAGAGCACGGGAACAGCGTGAGATGGTCGATAGAGAAGCAGGTTTGGAGTGACATGGTGCACCTTGAGCTGTTCGATGACCGCCTCGCTGATCCACTTTACTTTGGCGTCGAGAGCAAGCACGTCCACGGCACATTGGGCGGACGCGTTTGTGAGGGCGTTGGCCTTGGAGCAGAGCTGTTCTCCGTGTTGGAGTGCCTTCTTGGACTGAAGTACAAGTGAGACGAGATGGGGCTGGTCCGCCAGAGTTGCAGGCGGCAGAGATGCCATTGGCTTGTATTCACTTGCTGTGGGGAGCACACTTTCACGAGTCTAGTATCACGTGGCTGTGTTCAAGCAAACCACTACGACACGACCACCCGCAACAAAGATACACGGTGCTCGATTACAACAACCAGTACCCCTCTTACGACTCCAGTTTCTTGACAATATTCTTCTCCTAAACGACATCCAACCGCCATCAGTATTGATGTCCAACGAGCAATCCACACCATCATACCTGATAGCTAGTCGTCCGATTCGTATTGTCATTCTTGATACGGTACCTAAGGTCCTGCAGACGAACGCGCAGCCATCAGACAACGTCGACACTGTGAACTGGTCGATCACGTACTGCGCCGGACCCGTGCACGTCGACTATTTCACCAACACTGTGCGAGACGTTGTCCTGCCCACCGCCGACAGGTCTATACTCCACCTTGTCTCCTTTCTGCGCGCTCAGGTCAGCGTACGGTCAGAGAACACCTCACGAAGCCCCTCACCTGGTACTGTGCTTCGGCTGTTTCAGCCTGTGTCGATCGTCAGCTACAAGACCATCGAGAACACTTGAACGACCTCACCATCAGTGACGATTTCTGGGTGGTGGAAAAGACGTTTTCGTCCACTCTGCTTGACTTATATACCGCCGATTTTCGATTGAGTCATGCACGACGTCACTTTCGACTCGATTCAATGACGTCGGTGCTCCTTTCCACCAAGCAATTTCAGCACGTGACCAATTTCCGTGAGAACGGGTAGATTACGGCAGATTTAACCCCTCGGGACCGCTTATACGTGGGAAACCTGCGCATAATCTGCCTGAGAACGT
>JBBPNY010000580.1:0-15054 GCA_038091165.1 Rubroboletus pulcherrimus
CGTCATCTCCGTCATCCAAGCCATCCTCCCGCATACCATCGACGCGGTCTGACGCGGCCCTCCTCTCCGTCCACACCTTGGCGAACAGGCCGCCCGCGCGGATGCTAACTGCACAGACACTGTGCACGTCTTTTTACGGGGCCTTCCTAGTTTCCGCTCGATGCCCCGCATCCGCAGAGCACCTCGAGAATATCTAGGGTGTGGCGAGGGGCCCGGGCGGATGCAGAACACAGGCATGTCTGCCATCCAAACAGAGCTCCGACACAAGGTGGACGCGCGAATGTACGAGGTCCAGGGGGGATCCGTCGATGGTCTGTCCTCGTCGACCCTGGAACCGGGTTAGCAGGTCCGGAGAGAGACAGTTGGCGTCGATGCGGTATTGGAAGGGACGCGCAAGGAGCCGAGGACAAGTGCGCAGGAAAAGGGATGGGGTAACCGCGTGTGCTATCTCATGGTGAGAATCCATCATGTAATGAGAGATGTCGTCGCAATCGCTTCTGCGAAAGTCGATAGGAGTCATATTGCTTCCCACCAGGGAGTGTCGTGACGTTCACGAAACTGTATATAGAGTGGGTAAGCATACGTCGTACGTCGAGGCGTCGTAGTTCGTGGTGATGTCCCAAGACGTTTTTCCAAAGTATTGCGGAATATCTGCAGGAGTCGAAGCAAGCACTTTGAACAGCGACCGCCGTCGACGACTGTGAGGAACATCTTGATCGAGAGCGCGAGATCGCTAGTCGTGGAAGCAGTTTCCGGTCCTTACAGGACGTAGAGTGGGTCCTATGTGCGAGCGAGAGGAAGTATATCATTGATCGCAGGGGGTATTCATATCCGACCACTTCGTTGGTGTCAATCGGCATGGGGGATGGAAGCGTACCGGTGACACGTTGCGTCAATGTTCGCTAGGTCGAGCCAGCCTTTGACGTCATTATAGAAAGCCGAGGTAGAACGGGAGTTCGTTAATCGGGTTGTCAATCTTGCCTGTGCATCGGAAGATCGAAATATGGGGGTTTGAAATCGCCTAGGCAGGAAAAGTACGAGAACGCGACGTGCACTTCGTCAACTGAACCAGAAGCGTCCACAGGCATGAATAGGAATGTGACGGTGGTACGGTGAACTGACATACATTCGTCTCCCATCTGGTGGAAAACATGCTTCTGAAGTATGCGCGCGGTGTTGCGCGAGTGGGTCTAGTGCGGATTGTACACTCGTCGTGAGCCGAGTCCTACAGCCAAGTACTCACAAGTCCCTGGGTAAGGCTACCCTTGGCAACGAGGGACAGTTCTGTCGATGTTGACTGCTCGTCCGGTCGTCGCAACGAGGTCACTTTGCAGGATCCGAGTCAGAATAAGCGCCAAAGAACGAAGCGCCCGCGAGCCATATCAAGAACGAGGAAACGTGTTCATGGAACAACTGTGCAAGCACCTCTTTTTTCACTCTTCGAACCCCACTCTGTAAAATCGGTGATGACGTCGTCGACAAAAACCGGTGCGTTGCACGTCCGAAGAGTGTAGGCGTTGAATGCTGACAATTCAGCAAGACCCAATAATAGTACTTGACACCGGTCGCATTGGTATAGTGTGGGCAGTGGCATTCCACTCTGACGGAAAGCACCTTTTGGGCGGGAGCGGCGATGGGGTTCGACGATGGCGACTTGAAGATGGTCAAGAAGTCAGGAAGCAAATGGGAATGCAGTTGCGCGCACTTTCTGTGTCGAGGGATAACAAGTGGGTCGTATGCGGGACTGTGCAGGGTGCAAGTGTGTGGGACGTGGAGCTCCAGGGGAAGGTCATCGACGTGAAGGGCAGAAACGAGGTGGCTGCAGTCGATGTCTCCCCTGATTCGATCAGGTTTGCCACAGGCACTGCAGGGAGTGACAAGACGGCGAGCGTTTGGAGTATAACGACGGGGGAGAGACTCGTCGGCCCGCTCAAGCATAACGAAGATGTCACTGGAATCAGATTCTCCCCAAACGGCGAGCACATCGCCACTTGCTGCGATGGCTCGATCTGCGTTTTCGACAGTCGCAACGGTGACAAGCTCATCACCATCAAGACTGCCACACCTTCAATCACCCCATTCACTCCGCTTGCATGGTCCAACGACGGCCAGCAAATTTTCACCGCATCAAGCGACAGAAAAATCCGGTCTTTTCATACATCTACGGGATCCCAACTCGCTGAATCACCAGCTCTCAAGGACGGCAGGGTCGAATCCGTCGCTCTAGCGACCAACGGGAGGTTCCTTACTACCTATGCAGGCAGTACCGTATCATTTCTGGATTCATCGACTCTCTCTCACATTCACCCTGGCATCGAGGACAGTACAGACATATATTCAATCGCCCTCTCCCTGGATGGTAACAATCTGGCCACTGGACGACGTGACGGGAAGATCTCTGTGCGTGACCTCGGCCATATTCTCCCGGACTCGTACGGTCCTTTCCATGTAAGCATTTGCCTACTCACAATGTTGGCATGTCGGATAAACCACATTTTGCCTCCCACGTGTTAGACATCTACTCGCGGCAAAGGACAACCTGACGAGCGGCCTGCGACCTCGGGTGGCGATGGCAACAAATCAGCTGAGTCTAATCCGGTAGGAACTCGCCGTTCCGTCACCGAAACGAGTTGCGCTGACTCCCTCATTGTGTACATACGCCAGGAAGAGCTTGGGAAATCAAGCCCAATCAAGTCCGAGACACACAGCGGGGACGGAGATGGTGATCTCCTCGAGGTACCCGTTCGTTCTTTTCCTGCTCGAAGCGAGTTCTCATGATCGCACAGGACGAGGTGCCATCCGGCGCGCCCACCTCTCAATTCAACTATGATGAGGTTCGTGATCACTACACTCTCCTGTTTTCTCTGTGTTGACACTGCTGTAGCCACCGTCGCCAACATCCTCTACCGGTCCCGACGGGGACGAGGTACCGCCGCTTGCTACATCCCATGCCGTACCCACACGGTCCCTGCCACAGCCACGTCTGGAGGAACATCCTGACGCTGTCGGGTCATCTCAGACCATTCGGCCCATCCCAAAGTTTAAAAAGTGGATACAGACAAGGATCAAGAAGAGTAACAAGGACCCCACTTCCAATAAGCCCAATCTTGTTCCCAGAAAGCCCCGTCGACCCGCCGATCATCAATCTCGGTCGCAGTCACCAGTGGGGGTGGGCGTCACGAACGAGGGTCCCTCGCGGATGGCCCCAGCTCAATATACACCAGTTAGTACTCTTCCTTGATAGACGATTGGATCCGGTGTGTCTAACACGTCATCTTAGCGAGTGGTCGCGAGATCCTTTCGACGACAAGAGGTTCGTTGTTCGTCGAGTTTGTATGCAGGTACTCATGAGACGTTACAGTCTACTAAATCGCCTGCCAAGATTGCTCAATCCGGCGATGCAACCAAAAACGCTACTCGTAGCGGACAAGGCACCGCAGATCCAAACAAAGCAGATCCAGTGTGTCATTCTCTGATTTTTAGTATCATATCATCATAACTTATTTCCTATTAGGCACAACAAATGAATGATTCATCTCAACCCTCCGCCGGGGGGGTCCATCTCACGGTGCGCATATTCCGTACGCTTGTGCTATGGGACTCACATTGGATTACAATAGCGAGAATCAGGCAGGGCTGTCCTCAAGTTTTCGATCGCGTTTCCTACGTGGATGTGTGGTGGCTCAGGTACCGGAGATGGGACCCATGGATCCAGGTGATTCGATGCAATGCGTGTAGATAATATTCTGAATCGTGAGTATATGGACGAGTCCGTGTCGCCTCGCAGCGCTGTTAGTAGTATGATTTCTGATTAGCCCGTCCATGATTGAGCTTGCTGGGATATTCACTCATTGAATGGTCACTCAGAAAGGGCTATGACACGCGGGGTCTGATCGATTCGAGCTATTGGGAACCTAACTACAGCATATCAACAACTAGATGAGAGGGTGCGTTAGGATGTCGCGCCCCTTCCGCTTCGATATTTTTCTTATTCATCACGGATCATTGAACTTAGTCGGGAGCTCAAGACCTGATTTAATTTCTCGTCGTGAATAAGGACTCGCTGGCAGATAATCGAGTATACTGACGGCTACTCGTTCCCCGTATCAATCAGCTCTTCACCCGGCCACACCTCTGGCGACGATACCGCTCTTCTTTGGAATCAGTCTAGCCAGACACAGCAAGACACGTTCTTGAAATAAATTGGGCATGTCAGTATGCATAGGCAATGCGAAGGATAGAGACTGACATGCAATGCATAAAACACAAAGTGATGACGGGCTCGTTTGCCTCTAGACGTTACTCACTCTGAGGCTAGGTATTCCGTCATAGATGGCGACGCGAGCACAGCCATGTACAGGACCAATAGAGGAAAGGACATCCACTCACTCCGTTTCCCGCCAGGGAGCGTCGTGATGTTCACGAATCTGTATAGAGCAAGTGAACATATATTGTATGTCGGGGCGTTGAAATTCGTGGGGATGTCCCAGAACAGTTGTTCCAAAAAGTGGGTGAGAATCGGCCAGAGTCAAAGCGAGCACTTCGAACAGCCATCGCCGTCGGTCGCGTCGACTACTGTGAGGAACATCGTGAGCGAGAGCGCGACATCGCCGGTCGTGGAAGCAGTTTCTGGTATAGAAAGCTGGGGTGGAGCGAGAGTTCGTTAACCGGGTTGTCTATCTTGCTTGTACCATCGGCGTATCGAAATACGGCGGTTTAAAATCGCCTAGGCAGGAAAAGTATGAGAACGCGACGTGCACTTCGTCAGCTGGATCAGAAGCGCCCACAGGCATAAATAGGAATGTGACGGTGGTACGGTGAACTGACATACATTCGTCTCCCATCTTGTGGAAAACATGCTTCTGGAGTATGTGCACTCCCCATTGAATTGGTCGTCGTAACAAGGTCACAGCGGGGATCTGAGTAAGAATAAGCGCCAAATGCACGCCCATATCGAGAACAAGGAAACGTGTTTACTGTAGAGCAACTTCGCGCACCACGAGTAAACCAAACACTTCTATTTTTTTTTCGTTCTTCGACCCCACGACTGTGTACCATCGATGATGATGTCCTCGACAAAGACCGGTGAGTAGCAGTCCCGAAGAGTGATTGCGTTGAATGCTGACAATTCAGTAAGACCCAGCAATATTGATAGTACTTGACACCGGTGACTCTGGTGCGATGTGCGCAGTTGCTTTCCACTCTGATGGAAAGCATATTTTGGGCGGGAGTAGCGACGGAATTCGACGATGGCGACTTAAAGATGGTCAAGAGGTGGGGAAGCAAACAGGAATGAACTTGAACGCCATTTCTGTGTCGAGGGATGACAAGTGGACGGTGTGCGGGACTAACGACGGCGCGAGCGTATGGGACGCGGAGCTCCAGGAAAAGGCCATCAACGTGGCGAGTGGACACAGGGTGTGTACGGTCGACGTCTCCCCTGATTCGACCAGGTTTGCCACTGGGACTTATGGCGAGCAAGTAAGCATCTGGAGCATAATGACAGGGAAGAGACTTGTTGGCCCGCTGCAGCATAACCATCTGGTCAGCGGGATCAGATTCTCCCCCAGTGGTGACCGCATTGCCACTTCCTGCTTGCGCGGCCCAATCCGCGTCTGCGACAGTCACAACGGTGAGGAGCTCGTCACACTCGGGACTACCATACCCTTGGGATGGCCGGTCACTCCGCTTGCGTGGTCCAACGACGGCCAGCAAATTTTTACGGTATCAGACGACAATAAAATCAAGTCTTTTGCTGTGTCCACGGGGTCCCAGCTCGTCGAATCTCCGATTCTCAATCACAACATCGGATCCATCGCTCTAGCCGGTAACAGCAAATTCATCGCTACCTACGCATTGGGTTCCATCTTGTTCCTGGACCCATCGACTCTCACCCAGGTTGACCCTGCCATCGAAGAGAGTAAATGGATACGTTCAATCGCCATCTCACCGGACGGTAGCTATCTGGCGACCGGACGAGACGATGGAAAAATAACTGTGCATAACCTTGCCCATATTCTCCCGGACTCGTATGGTCCCTTCCATGTAAGCATTTGTCCATTCGCGATGTTAGAATATCAGATATACCCCACTCCATATTCCACACTGTAGACATCTACTCGTGACAAAGGACAACCAGACGAGCGGCCTGCGACCTCGGGTGGCGATGGCAACAACATAGCTAACTCCAATCCGGTGGGAGTTTGCCATTCCGTCACCGAAACCAGTTGCGCTGACTCCCTCATTGTGTACATACATCAGGAAGAGCCTGGTAAATCGAGCTCAATCGAGCCCGAGACACACAGCAGGGACGGAGATGATGACCTCCTCGAGGTACCCATTCGTTTGTTTCCCGCTCAAACGAGTTCTCACCATTGCACAGGACGAGGTGCCATCCGGCGCGTCGGCCCCTCAATTCAACTACGAAGAGGTTCGTGGTCACTCCATTATCCTTTCCCGTCTCTGTTGACACTGCCGGAGCCCCCATCTCCGCCATCCTCTGCACATCCCTGCGGGGACGAGGTACCGCCGCTTGGCACATCCCATGCCGTACCCATGGCCTCCCCTCCGGAGCCACTTCAGGAGGAACATCTCCGCGCTATCGGGTCGTCTCGGGGCATCCCAAAATTCAAAAAGTGGGTACAGACGAGGATCAAGAAGAGTAACAAGGACCCGGACTCGCATAAGTCCGATCGAGCTCCCAGAAAGTCGCGTCGGCCTGTGGATCGTCGATCTCCTTCCCAGTCGCAAGAAAGAGTGGACGTCATAAATGAAGGACCTTCGTGGCTGGCTGCAGGTCAGCGTGTACGAGTGAGTACTCCTCCTTATAAACGATCCAATGCGGTGTGTCTAATAATATATCATCTTAGCGAGCGGTCGCGAAGCCCGTTGTAAAACGACAAGTTCGTTGTCCCTCGAGTTTATATGCAGGGATTCATCAGACATTACAGCCTAAACCGCCCGCCCAGGCTACTGACCCCAGACATCCGAAAAAATATGCTTCTCATAGCGGAAAAGCTCCTGCAGATCCAATAGAGGCAAGCCCGGTGCGTCTTTTTCTGGTTTTTATGGACCATGTCACGAAACCCCATTTCCTATCAGGCGCAACAAGCGAACGAGGCATCTCAGCCTTCTGACGGGGGAGTCCATCTAACAGTGCGCAGACTTTCCTCAAGTTTATATTGTTACACTCACAGCAGATCAGCACGAGCGAGAAACAGGCAAAGCTACCCTCAGATTTTCGATCACGTTTCCCGCATGGATGTTGTGCCTTCGCCCAGGTACAGAAGATGGGACACATTGATCCAGGTGATTCGATGCAATCAATACATACATGTAGATACCGTACCCAAGGACATCGACCATGTTCTCTGAGTCCTGCATGATGGGACTCACTAAGGAAGTTTATACATACGCACGCGTATACCTCGTTGAAAGCAGTGTGATTACGTGATACCCTTACGTAAACATACCTGACAACACGCCGGATGAGTTTGCTCTGAGAGACGTGCTCAATGTTGGACGCGATACAGCGATATGTGCATAAACGGCGTGGAGGTCTCGTCCAGTCCGCCGCATTTCTATGCGGTTCCTACGCCCTCAGTTCCTATGTCAGCGAGAGACTGGAGGAGATGAAAGACAAGATGCTCAGAAGCAACCTCGCCAGAGACAAGTGTGTCTTGTTCGTTCTCTACCGTGTTCATCATCTTACGTCCGTTCGCGGGCGACAGTCTTCGACGCCGTTTCCAATCAACTCATGATGATGCCTCCTTCACAATAATGGCCCTCATACCCACCCTTGCTTCCCAGGTCCTTCAAGACATGGACGTCGAGGCTCTAACGAATGAGCTGCAGTCCATCTCGCGTGCCTCACGCTCTCGTACGCTTCACCCCTCACAAAATCAACAGCGCTCACAATCTGTGTCCGATCTGAGCTCGGTCTCTGATGTGCAGTCGGATGCCGGCTCTGTCTCCTTTTCTTCTTATTCGGGATCCGGTTTCGACGGCGATCGTGCCTCAGCAACTTCTGGTAGCTGGATTGAGCATATGCCAGCCTCTGAGGGCCCCATTGCTCGACTGGACGTCCCTGCGCAGCTCTCAGACTCTATCACATCAACCAGCTCCTCTCTGAGCTATAATGGACGCAATATGGAAAATTCAGTGACTTCCACGAGCTCACGAACGAGGGGTCAATTATGGAATGAAGTTAAAATACTTGGTGCAGTTGTCTTTGCTGCTGGCTGTATGCGTCCGACTAACCCTTCTTAAGCACTGACGCGCACGCTGACCACGTTGTATACGATCACTTTAGTCTCTCTCCTCACAGCGGTTCAACTCAACCTCCTTGGTCGCAGCCGTTACATTGATTCCGTCCGGGCTTCTGATCGTGCCGAGCGCGCACGCGATGAAGTACCCGACTTCTCATTAACCGGGATTCTCGCGAGGGAAGCTGTGGCCAAGATTGTGGATATAGAAGCAATCTGGCCTGCGTGGATTCTTGGTGAAAGTGAAGACGGTGATGAAGACGACGATAAAATCGACGCGATCTCTGAAGAAACGGAGATGCGCTTCCTCACGCTTTCCTGGTGGGTGTTGCATGTGGGTTGGAAAGACGTTGCTGCGAGGGTAAGGGGCAGTGTTGAGAGTGTATTTGATGAGTAAGTGAATTATACTTTTTCATCTGTACGTCTTGCATACAGGGTACGCTTGCTCATGGGATGCGTGTATGCGTCCCATTTCGTGTTTTCTTGGTGTCACACACGACCGTCTTTTGTTCGAGCTTCCCACCAACCTGGTTGGACATGCTGACACTTTTCTATTATGGTCAGTGTGTCACTGAAAACCAAACTTTCGCCTTCTGAGCTATACACGCTCATCATGGATGTACGACGACGTGTGGAGATGGATGGTACAAGAAACAAACTGGGTGCAAGGCAAATGATTTAGCACCCATTCAAAAATCCTGTTGATTGATCGCTCCTCTAGGTTCCTATCATCCCTCCTCCCACCGACGCCAGAGACAACTGCCCATGTCCTTGCACAAGGCGGTGCTCTTTCAATACCTCGAGAGAGCGACATCCATGATAGCATGGACCGTTCTCGAGCGAAAAGTTCTACATTCTGTGATCCGACTCGTCCCTCGACACGTGGCGACATCGAGCCTCCTTCAGAAACGCCCTGCGATGGACTGACTCGCGCAACCGCAATTCCGCTCGCGAGCCCGAAGCCTCGCCCTGTCGCGTTCCCTACACCCCCATCTTCTCGTGCCCACGAATCGGACCTTAGTTCCCGTGCTTCGCAGTCGCCATCGAACTCCTCCGTGCCCCGTCTCCACCCCACCGCGTCCGTGGGCATGTCCAACTCGCTCACCACGTCACGCGGGACACTGGACGTAGACCCTCAGTTCGACGCGCTGCTCGCACAGACCCGTCGCTATTTATCTGGACCGGATTTTGCCTACGCGCTTGGCTGCGCGCTCGATCGCGCGACAGAGGTACTGATGGATGGTCTTCGTGCGCGCGTCTTTGTTGACAGTACCAGCCCTGTAAATGTGCCAAACGCGGGAGAGGCACAAGCACAGTCGAGGACGGGCGAACTCGACGTGGGTGCTGGCTCTGAGGAGAAGGACGAAATAAAGATCCGTCTGGCTGGATTACTCCCCGGTCTTACGAGGTGGTGTCAATTAGCGCTAAACGCGACGCCGAACGAGCTGGTCGATGTAAGGCGGCATTCGATCTTGTCTCGCGCTTATATGCTTACGCTTTGAAAAATTCTAGAACATCATGGCTGTGAGGGAGGTCAATGCCTTGGAGGCCATTGTCATATCAGACTACGAGAACCGTTTTCCTGCCGTTCCGTGACCACGGTATTGACTTGTAGTTGACGCGACGCTTGGAAACCAATGACGCCATTTTCTGCTCGAGGACGCGAGATTGATAATGCATGTCCGCACCTATAACATATAACAATGACTTGAGTCGTAGAATATTTGATGGGCTACATGCATCGAGCTGTCAGGTAGACATACATATTGCCATTGAGTTGCATCTCTCCGCCATCCCCCAGTGCCCAAGTAGACTCGATATCTGAAGAAAGATAAGACGAGACCATGGCCGGTTGGTGATCTACAGTCGGCTGGCTTGTGGTTCACATGACCATACCACGGTTGGATGGAAAGTTTTTCACCGCGTGACGGAGTCTCTTGAGCACATTCTGAATCTCTTATGGGCTAATCGTCAGCCAGGGTCGTCGCAACACGAAGCCGCTACCGCTAGGATGATGGTATGGAGTATGATAACCCAGTACTGAACTAGTGTGGACGAAACTGCCGATGATCAGAGTTGAGCCAGACATAGAGAAATACTGACTGTGTCACGGCTGGGATGAAACAGAGGACGCCATGACGGGTTTGATGGGGAGAAACAAAAACGGAGGTCTGATTCATACCCGCGGCCTCGACTCCGGACGGTGACTTGGGGGTCGGCGTGGGAGTGCTCAGTGGATTCTTCTGGCAAGGGAACGCTGGAGCATGATCCGAATCCTGCCTTGGCACGGGTACCTCTAACCCTACACCGAACAGGTAGAAGAATGACGATCCACAAACCGTGAAGCCAGGAACGCCCCTACTTGAGTGGTCTATGTTTGGTGAGCAGGCACACGTACCCTCGAGTCCACACCCACGCAATTGTGCAGCACTGCGGCTGCAGCCACGGGGGCCGATTCCAATGATGTTGAGTCATCCCCTACTCATATGTAACCAGACAGTTTTAGTTCGAGTCCCTTGCCAGCGGAGTTACTACTTACCATTACCACTGACTCCAGTCGATTGCTGGCGATAGATTTTAAATTCGCCTGGACAAACGAAGCTGATTGCCACAAAGAAAACGATTGTCCTGCTCAAACGCTTCCACTTTTCTCCTCCATTGGCTGCTTCCATTGGTGAGATCTTGAGACAGGAACGACGTACCCGCTTGATAGTTATGGACTTGTGAAACGATTGTTTGTCCATTGTTGTGCAAAAGCTTCGTACCTGACTGGGTGGATTACATAATCGAGCGTTTTATTGTCTTTGCACGTGGGTGCGACAATGGAAGAGGACAATAACGCGTCTGTCCATTCACAGACAACAAAAGTGAGCAGCGTAATCATGTTAAGGCCTAGTTTCTCTCTTCTCCTCTCTCCATACTCAGCAGCGTCAAACGTTGCTCGTCGTCGTCCGCGACAGCGATGAACAACCACGATCCACCAACGGACTCCAAGCCAGAGTTGGAGCTATCTGTGCGAACATTGACGCTCTCTTCTACTGATACCAAGCAACGTGATTCGGATGCCACCCTTTCTTCTCCAACTGCATCTGTCCACGACATTCCCCTTCCGCCGCCACCCGCACCAACATTCAAGCTCCTCTTCTCGTTCCTCACCCCGAGACGAAAGCTCGTGTTACTCACACCCGCCATCGTATCGTCCGTCGCAGCGGGTGGCATCGCCCCTTTCATGACATACGTCATTGGCCAGTCTTTCAATACATTTGCCGCTTTCCCCCTCACTCCAAATCCATCGCAAGCAGACAGGGACGCCCTCCTCCATGGCGTCGGCTCCGCTGCACTGCGGCTTGTCGCGCTTGGTGTCGGCGCCCTCCTCATGAGTAGCATCACAAGTAGCCTGTGGATATGGACCGGCGAATGGAATGTCATCGAGCTGAGAAGAAAGGTTTATGACGCAGTCGTGCACAGGCAAATGGAATGGTTCGATAGACAGATGGGGAGCGACAATCCCACCAATGTGCTGGACATGGGTGGGGAGGGTGCTCCCATTGGCGCTGGCGGCCTCATGGTCAAGTTTGCTAGGTAAGCCCCTTTTGTGTCTCCGTGTTGCCCACTGTACTCAGTCGCTCAACAGGGAAACCGACGATGTACGCGCCGCGTCATCCCTTGCAGCTGGCCAACTTATCCAATATTTAACTACAACATTAACGGCTCTTGTACTCGCATTCGTCTGGTCTCCTCTTTTGACCCTTGTCATCCTCTCCGCTGTGCCCTTTCTTATCCTCATCCAGGGCTTCTCTCACGCTTTTGCATCACCTCGTATTGCGCAAGAGAGAACTCTCATCGCTCGTGCAGCTTCCCTTGTCTCCCGGGTCGTACCAAATATTGGCGCGGTCAAAGCAGCGAATGCAGCCTCCTACGAACACAATCTTCTTACACGTGTGGCGGTTGCCGTTCAATCACTCGGTGTCATTTGGGGCGTCGCCGCCGGTACAAGTCAGTTTGTCACAATGGCCATGTTTGTCCAAGGATTCTGGTATGGAGCGCACCTGGTGCTCGAGGGCAAGAATCAGCCCGGTGATGTTATGAGCGTCTTTTGGGCGTGTTTGATCGCGACCAGTAACCTGCAGATGATAGTCCCACTTTTGATCGTATTAGCCAAAGGCAAAGCAGCAGCTGCGGAACTCGCAGCAGCCATCTCTTCCTCTCAGCAGGTCCCCGCAGTCATCGTCGCCAAACACCGGAAGGCGCAACCTCTTCGCCGGATTATGCCAAGTAGCTTCGCGGGCGATTTCACGCTCACCAACCTTACCTTCTCCTACCCTACGCGTCCAACCGTGCCTGTTCTACGTGATGTGGACATGTTCCTTCCTTCCCGTGAAACAACATTTATTGTCGGTCCCTCTGGATCCGGTAAATCAACAATCGGATCCATTCTGCTCGGGTATTATACCCCGGCCCTCGGCAAGGGCGAGATGCTCCTCGACGAACAAGATTTGCGATATCTCGATGCTGCTTGGGTCCGGAGACATGTCGCAGGCGTCATACAAGGTTCAGCCGGCGCCGGCGCGCAGGTTTTCAGGGGCTCTATCCACTGGAACGTTGCCCTTGGTGCTGTCGGAAGTGGGAGGCGCGTCGAAGACGTGACTCGTGCGGAGGTCGAGGAGGCGTGTCGACTTGCGATGTTGGAGGGATGGGTTTTGGGACTTGAGGCAGGGTACGAGACCGTCCTGGCTGGGAGCGGGGAGAATAGCGATGCCGAAGGCGGTGTCGTGTTGAGCGGGGGTATGAGGCAACGATTGGCACTCGCGAGAGCAAGAGTACGGGATCCTGAGGTCCTGATTCTTGGTGGGTTTCTGTTCACTTCACATTTTATGATGACTTGCTCACGATCTATGTGCATATAGACGAGTCGATGTCGGCGTTGGACCCCCCGACACGCCATCTCACGACCGCAGCGATCCGAGCGTGGCGTTCACGCGTCAAGAAAACAACGATTATCATCACACACGACCTCACGAGTATCAACGCGGATGACTTCGTGTACGTCATGCGCGAGGGCTGCGTTGCCCAGCAAGGATTCCGCGCGGATTTGGAGAAGGTTGATGGGGAGTGGAACAATATGTTGCGCCAAGGTGGTTCTTCCGACGACGATATCGAGTCAGATGCACACCCGCCCGTGTACGAAGAAGTCGCAGGGATCCTTGCCTCCCAAGACGAAGAGGCGCGGGCGACACAACAGGCAAAGGACAAGCACTATAGTCTCGCCCCGACTCTAAGTGGTGTCCGCCCCGTCACGATGGCAATTGGAGGGTGGATGTTCGACGTCGTCGCCGAACTAACGAAGACGACGAATGGCAACGTCCAGAACGAAATTCCTCCACTCCCTACCACTCCCTCTGTTGTTCTAAATCACGCGGCCGAGTTCGAAGGCGGCGCTTCGGGGAGACCTAGGCGACCTTCGAGTATGTCGATCGTGGTCACTTCGCCCGCCGTCCCACCGCGTGTCTACGAAGGTCGTCGGACAAGTTTGCAGTTCACGCCCACAACGCCTTCACTTGTTGATCCTTTTGCTTCGCCTACTCCAGCCTCACCGATGGTGGAAGACGACGAAGAGTTTGAGAGTGAGAAAATAAACCTGAAACGGAGCGCGGAACAGGCTGCCGGAAGACGCGAGAAGCGCGCAAGGAGGGTACCCGACGCCGTGCAGGCTGCCTCCCCTTCTCAAGCATCCCAGTCCGACTCGACTCCCTCGGCTTCAGAATCCCTTCCCGCACCCGGTCTTCTCGCGACGTTGCGTCTTATATACCCAACGATTCCTGCTAAGCATCTTCTTTTTGTCGGTCTCATCGCGTGCTTGTTGAGCGGTGCTATGACACCCATCTTCTCCTTCTTGCTCTCCCGTCTGATGTTTGAGGTCTCCGCGAACCCCGGCGCCGCCACTATCAACTTCTATGGCGTTCTCGTCCTCGGCATTGCAGCTGTCGACGGTTTAGTTATGGGTTTCAAATATTTCCTCATGGAAACATCGGCCATCCGCTGGGTCACCCATTTGCGCGACACCGCGTACTCCCGCGTACTCGCGCAGGATAAAGCGTGGTTCGACTCTCCTGCGCATTCCCCTGCCGCACTTGCACAAGCCCTTATCAAAGACGCCGATGACGCGCGGACGCTCGTGTCTGTCATCATGGGCCAATTCTTGGTCGTCGTGGCCATGATTGGTGTAGGACTGGTTTGGGCTATGGTGTGGGGTTGGCAACTGACCCTCGTCGGGATCGCGATCGGTCCGGTTTTCGTTGGCGTCATGGCCATCCAGTCGGGGTTGGTCGCGAAATGTGAGGTCAGGAACAAGCGAGCTCGCGAGGAGGTTGCGAGAGTTTACTACGAGGTACGTCCATGATGTAGTTTCTCGACGTTGGTTGTTCCTGCAACTCATTTCTTTCCTCACCATAGACGATCCTCAATGTTCGTAGCGTCCGTGCTATGTCCCTGGAGCCGGTTCTGCAATCCCAATTTGATAAAGCTACTGCCATCTGTCTTTCCACTGGTATTCGCGGCGCGTTCGTCCAAGGTGGTACGTATGGTGTCGCCTCCGCTCTCATCTACCTCGCAGAAGCGCTCCTGTTCTACGTCGGCGCGGTCCTCGTCGCCAATGGCACCTACACATATCTCCGGATGGTCCAAGTACTCAACCTCGTCGTTTTCACGGTCACGATCGGTAGTCAGCTCATGGCGTTTACTCAAAAGATTGCCAAGACCGTTCAAGCGACCACAGATCTTTTCCGGTTCG
>JBBPNY010000581.1:0-15029 GCA_038091165.1 Rubroboletus pulcherrimus
CCGCCCCTAGAGGGCCTCGACAAGGAACAGCTGGCCACCCTGCAGCTAGCACTCGAAGGACACGGCTTATACATTACTGGCGCAGCCGGCATGTGCCATCTTCCTTCCTCCGAGGCTTTCGCTAATCCGCTTACACGCTCGCAGGAACCGGAAAGACTCATCTCTTCACCAAGATTCGAGATGCCCTCTTTTTCAAGCATGGGTACCGTGCTGCCGTAGCGGTCACGGCTAGTACTGGAATGGCTGCCGCAGGAATCCATGGTAAGCGCATTCGCCCTGCCGTTTTCTATTTATCATCACCTTGATAGGACAAACGCTACACTCATGGGCTGGGTTCAGCAATCCGTTTATTGCCGTTGATAAGGCGGCGGAGAGAGCCACGAGGTTTCAAGCTACCCACCACCGATGGATTGAGACAAGCGTTCTTTTGATAGATGAGCGTAGGCCACTTTCGACCGTCGTGTTCCTGTTCCTTGACACGCTACGTTTCAGTCTCCATGATCGACGCAGCATACCTGGATCTTATTGACGCTGTTGCCCGTCGACTGCGCTTTTCTAATCGCCCTTTCGGCGGAATTCAGGTTTGCTAGCCTCCTTATCAACACGTTCTTCTGACGCACATCCTTGCTAGATCATCAGCTCGGGCGATTTCTTTCAGCTCCCTCCATGCAACACCGACGGGCACAGACCAAGGTTTGCTTTCGAATCGGAGCCATGGCTTCACGCCACTTCGACGACTATTCACCTGAAGACAGCCCATAGGCAGGCAGATTCCGGTACGGTTTCTAGTAGCCATGCCCTGAGGCCCTAACCATGCATGTCATCCAGATTTTATAAAGATTTTGAATGAATGTCGGGTTGGCATGCCTTCACAGCACTCCATCAATGTTCTCAGCGCCCTCCACCGTCCGCTGGATCCCCAGCTCCTCCCTCTTTCTCGGCCAGTGGAGCTGTATGCCCTTCGACGTCTGGTGGACCGCACCAACCTTCACCATCTACATCGGCTCCCCGGCCCCTTGTATCGGTACAAAGCCATTGACGGCACAAGCCATCCCCATTCTCTACCTTACTACAGCGATATGCCGGTAGACGCCCAGCTGTCTCTCAAGGTCGGTGCCCAGGTCATGCTGCGAAAGAATCTAGGCAGCGGCCTGTTTAACGGCTCTATCGGAACCGTCGTGTCGTTTCACCAGGTCGAGGAGTTCTTCGGATCTGGAAACGGCCATGCAGGTTATGGAGATGGTTGCGCTCGTCGCATCGACCTCTCTATGATAGGTCCACCTTCAGAGCCATCCTCGCCATACTTCCCCCTTGTTCGCTTTGAAACTAACGCAGAGGTCGAGTTTGTATATTGTTGTCCTGAGCTATTTCAGGTGGAGGATTCACACGGACAGATCGTTGCCATGCGTACACAGGTCTCAGATCCATTAAGCCTCTGTGGCCCACTGACCAAACATACCAGGTTCCGTTGTCTCTTGCCTGGTCCATGACAATACACAAGTCTCAGGGCCAGACAATACAGAAGCTTGTCGTCGATTTCAGCGGAATATTTGCCCCCGGTTCGTCACGTTGTATCCAGCCAATCGCCCATCTCACCTGCTTTTTAGGCCAAGCTTACGTTGCCCTCTCTAGGGCACAGTCCTTGCAAGGTTTGCAGGTGATCAATTTTGACCGTTATCAGGTGACTCCATCTCCCTCTATCAACCCGTTCCGGCTGATCTTTCTGGAAACAGATTAAAGCTGACCCTTCGGTGTTCCGTTGGCATCTCGAAGCGTTTGGATATGATTTTCTAGAGGCATAACGTGCCTTCTTTGTCGTTCCTGCTGTATAACTTTTTACCTGTCATCCATGCGCCTTGGCACGTGCTTTTTAACCCGTCCACTCTCTCCGCTTAATTCATACAGCCTACCCCTTCGTTTATCCTTTCTGTCGCGAGCACACCAGGAACCTAGAGCGCTATAGGATAGCCATGGTGGTGCTCCCAACCTTGAGCTTACAGTCCTCAGCGTGTCTGCCTCTAACGATTGTTCAACGACCCTGACGAGCTCTATCTAGACAAGGCGTCTGTTTTGATTTCTAAGGCTGTCGCACCGAAAAGGAGGGAGCGAGACGAGTTTTATGCTTGGCTGTTTTCACTTTACCAAGAATCCTTCGGTGTTTTGTTGTATTCTTGATACACAGATCGCACCTTCCGTTCCAAAAGAGCTGTGAATAGGCGTAGAAGGCAACCGAGGCCATTTACCACCCACTGTATTTATTGTATATCAAGCATCATGCGTGATTCACCGCATCGCTCAGCTCGGACCCCCCGCCGTTAAACCACCCGGTGAAACATGCACTCCATGCGTTCGTTTCATCCTTTTAGTCCTATTTTATGCTCATGGTTGCCATACGTGCATTTTGTTGCTTGTGACAAGCATTGCTGACCGGGGTAGGAGTGACTGATAAATGCGCTTTAAACCCTACGTCTATACCCGCCGTTCGTGCAGGCGCCAACGACATATCCCACCATATGTCAGTCACGAGTAGCGGTCACGTAGGCTTTGTATGATACCCCCTTTGATTTTAGCTTGCGTGACCCGCCACCATAACTAAATCCGCCATCAGTCCCATTCACATCTCACGTCGATTATCCGCTTGTTCTGCACCACCCTCGAAGCCACCCTGTCTGTGCTCTCCGTTCCTCTTCCCACCATCATATAAACATCTTGCGCCAATACGTTAGTTCACATTGGAATTTAACGCTAGCGACACGCCTTTCATCGTATCAGGGTTCTTCCAGCCTACACTGCCTCTATTATATCCTGGAGAGATCATATCCGCATTAAGCCATGAGGTACGCCCCATAGCCTTAGCGCTAAGGTCCCTTGACCCACACCGGGCCCCATGAGCATCCAGATGCGACGTTCCTGGCTGTCCCTTTCCGGTTGCGCGTGGAGAACATGGGCCTTCCAGGCACAAATCCAACTATCATCAGGTCGTTCAGGCTGTTCGTTATCAGGGTAGCTACGTACATGCGCGTCTCCCTCATTCCCCATGCTAAAACAACGCAGGTAGCTTGGTGGAAATATCCCGAGACAGCGTTTCCGGCAAGTTACCATGCCCTTGTGGAAATGGGAGTCATTCCAGATTCAGTTTTGACAACGTATACTCCCTTTGTCGCAGACCGGATCATCCGACTGACCCTAATGCCTTTCCTGACCAAGTGGATGGCTCTCTAGTTACCGAAATTTTCACCAGAGCCACCCACGACGTCACTTCTGTTGACGATGAACCCCCTCTCCCGGACCTGACAGCCCTAGTGGACAATGTAAGCTATGGAAAAGAAAGCTCACAGATGAACATGGACGTGGACGTTGAGCCAACTGCGCAAGCGGATCCGTCCGATTGCGTTCCGTGCGGACAACCATATGACTCTGCACCTTTGAAGGAACATCCGTCGTTGATTCAAAAGGTTTCGTCTACAGGTAGCTTACCCTCAGGTTTTCCCTTTCCTTTCTTTTTTCTAAACCAGATACGTAGACGGTTTGGCAAAGCTACCGTTTGGTTACCAAAATCCAAGCCCCAACCGTCTTGACGGACGCCCTTTTGCTAGCCCTGACCCAGCTCCTGATCCTGCCAGCGAGCTTTCCTTCACCTTCACCCCCCCCACTCCTCCTTTTGCATGCGCTGCGGAGCCCGAGGCGATTGGCGAGCAGCCTCTTGGCTCTGGAATGTGCAAGGACAAGCCATATACCGAACAGCATATGCTGCTGGACATGGATGTGGACCCTCAAATATCTGTCACTGTGGACCCACCCTCTGCTGATACCGATTCCGCAGTCGCTAAGACGCTTTTGTCAATGGGCATTCAGGTCGACCCCGCATTCAGGCTGACGATCTGCCTTTTCTGTCGATTGCCCATCCCCTATCTATCCGCTCACCCTCATTACATCTCAAACCATAAACCCGCCAAGCATCCCCACTCCTCTATTCCCCCCAGAGGTGAAGTTGATAGAATGCTTTTGCAATTGAAAGCCGATCAGCCGAAGCCCGTATTTCCCAGACCCATTTCACCGATAGCTGGCCTTGAGATATTTGACGCTGTAAAATGTCAGATACCTGGATGTTCCTCCCCCGTTGTATTCTCTGATCGGAGGAGGTTCGATGAGCATTGCTCCCAACACCATGGTGGTGTCAACAAGGTATCCTCCAAGGTAAAGGCGCACAAACTCTCCAACATGCGTACAATGCAACAAATGGTGGAGGTTGTCCTTACCGCCCCCGCCTGCCCAGAGTCTCTCGTGGACGATCTAGAAGAAAAGCTTTCCTCCTTCCAGCTGTATGCTTTGCCCGACATCTTTCAACCATCGTCCAATGAACGTTCAAAGGGTACCTTGTTTGCTCAGCTGGGTTGGGACCACCTTCTCGTCGCCGTCCGCATTCGTGATCTCCGGAGTACTGTTATCGCCCCCCCTGATTCAGATTCCTATAGCCGTCTTACTCTCAGCGTCCACAGCTACTATTCCTCCATCTCTCCCCTTATTCCCTCCCTTCCCATCCTTACTGCTCGTGCCATTCTCTCCACGGGAGAGCTAGGTTCGCAACCGTTCAAGACCGTTCAGGAGAAGGACACGTTAAAGCGATATTCCAATCTGATGGCCTTGTTCCTCGTCTTCCTCATGCGCCATATCGCCAACCCAGTCGAAGGGTTCCCCGTCCCATTCCATGAAACTCACCTCTCGCATCTATCAGCCCTACAAGCGATGCTCGATGGCTCAAACGCTGGCAGCATTCAAGAGCAGATTCATCTCACAATAATAGCCCTTCTGGAGTATTTAAGCCACGATGCAATCCTGAGCGATCGCAAGGACCTCTTCACCCTGTTTTTGCTGGCATACCACCTCAGGGACGACGCCGGAAATACCACCAGGGTGTCTACCATCCCTCCCCATATTTCCTCCATCCAATGGTGTCTTAGGGCGAGTGCTGTTCGCGAGATATTGAACAGGGCCCCCCTTTATGATGGCGACACGTACAGGTAAGCCCTTGCGTTCCGGATTGTGCCCCACGTCACCCCTCATGCTATGGCAGAGCATACGAGGTCCATGTGAAGCATCTGATCACGGATGGACGGCCGAGCCTTTTTACCTATTTGCGACAGAAGCATGTGTATTTGAGCTCGCTTGCATACAGCGAGCCCGGACTTCCTCAGTTCATCTGGAATCCACAGATGAGTGTGCTGTCTGTGGATGGCTTCCCGTTGAGCGTCGAACGTCTATGCAAGTCTCTGCACTCCGTGACCGAAGAAATGGAGGGTTTGATCAAGAAGCTCACCTTGTCCATCGATTTCTCAGATGTGACAGCATATATAGATTCTAGGACAGACCCAGTCGATCCGAATAGCTGGTTCATTGACCATCCTCGAGAAGACCTTCAGGGGACCTCGATCGTCTCCCAAGATCCCCAAGGCCTGCTAAGCTTTTCCCGAAGGCTGCTAGACAGGATTGCATCGGATGGTACCTACTTTATAAAATCTCAAGGTGTTCTTATAGCCAACAAAAGTAAGCCCACAGTCACGCCTTCAGGCACGTTTCTCACTCTGCGACAGACGAGCTTTGGAAGTGGATTACAGACCTTGATGAGCTTGTGTCGGCCATGTACTATGCCGTGACCCTGACCTGGGGAGGGGGTGCTCGAGGTACTGAATGCGATCATCTTCAGCATACTATCCACGGAAAAGGGGAACGCCATGCGTTCATTCTCAACGGTCGTTTATCGTTCGCGACGACATATGTGAAGACTCAACACCTTCAAGGCCATGGACGGCTGATCGTCCGTACCCCATGTCATTCAGTCTCTCGGCTCGTCATCTTCATCCTCAGCATTCTGTATCCTGTCGCAGCTAAAATCTCTTGCTTCGTAATGGACGTATCTCAAGCTCGCACCTACCTGTCCTACCTCTTTGTTCACCATGGCGTTGTACTTACCAGTCCGAAGCTCTCAAACATCCTTCAGCACTATACTGAAAAGTATCTCGGCATACCCTTGGGTCTCAGGGACTACCGACAGGTCATGTGCTCTATGCTTTGCTGCCTAGCCGGTACAGACTATGGTATTCCGGACGATGACGATCATGATTTGGCTGCCATTCATGCTCAGTTTGGTCACTCTGCGGCCATAGCGGACGCCCACTATGGCATTCAAGGCACCAACGCCCTCTCCACCGTATCCCATACTTCCGTTCAGTCAATGCAGCGCGTTTCCGCTCGCTGGCATGCTTGTCTAGGTTGTTCACATGCGCATGTTCAGGAGAAGGGGCAGAGGCCATCGGAAGAGGACCGACCCATGCAGCTGTGGAGCACGCTCAAGGTTCCACTAACCTTGTGCATCCAGGACGTAAGCCGCGAAGCCATTCAGGACTTTTTCAACAGGATTCTCCCGCATTGGACTAGCGTGTTGCAAGGCGTTGGGTCCGATCTGACATCCTACATCAACGCAGCGTTCTTCAGCCAACCCGCTCTAGCCCCATCTAGCCCATCACCCCTCGTCGTCCACCCCACGCTTTCCTCTCGTATTCGTCCTTTATACCCTGGCCCTGAAGCGTTTTGCTTCAAATCCCATTACCAAGCAGAGCTGGTTCAAAGCTGCCTGACAAACGACCATGTTCTGGCTGTGATGCCTACCGGAAGCGGTAAAAGCCTGGCTTTCTTCGCGGCCCCTCTGCTGAATCCATCCGGCATGTTTGTTGTGGTCACCCCTTTCGTCGCTTTGACAGAGGACATGGATCGCAGACTGGCCGCTTGTCCAGGAATTCGTGGTGGAAAGTGGTCTTGCGATACTGATCCAATAAACGATCAGCTCGTCATCGTTCCTGCTCATGAAGCGGGAACAGATCGATTTTTCAGGTGGGCAGAGGCCAACCCTCACCGACTACAATGCGTATTCGTAGATGAGGCCCATCATGTCTTTATCTCTGCCTCCTATCGATCATGTTTCAAGCTATTCCATCTGCTCACTCGGTTGAAGAAGCCCATCAGCTTTCTCACAGCCACCATGCCCATCTATTCCATTCCGACTCTCTGTCAATCCATGATGATAGACCCGGCTTTACTTCGCGTTATCCGTGCGCCTCTTTCTCGTTCCAACATCAGATACAGCGTCATTCGGGTAGCTTCGGAGCGCCTCCTTCAGGAAACCATAGATGCGTTCAACGCAATCCGCTTGGAAGCAGGGGAGCGCGGAATCATCTACACGACGAGCATCAAGCTTGCACATGAGGTCTCCCGCAACCTGAAAGTACCTGCATACACCAGCCGTATTTTGTCTGATCAGAAGGAGAATAAAGAGGAAAAATCACGCATCTTTCAAGCTTGGCGGTCTGGGCACGTTAAATGGGTTACCGCTACCATATGCTTTGCAGAAGGGGTCGATTTTCCAGGGGTTCGATATGCCATCATCGTGGAACCGTTGGATATGCTGTCGTTTCTTCAAGAGTCTGGGCGTCTTGGGCGTGACGGATGCTCTTCTGAAGCCATCACGATATGGAGCACCATACCTCGCCCCCCCCCTTCCGATGATCCAGACCACAGTGGGCGAAGATCAATGGCCCATTTCTTGCAAACCAACAGCTGTCGTCGTTTGACGTTCCAGCAGTTCGATCCATACGTGCATTCCTGTGCCTCATCCTCGGAGAACATCCTTTGTGACCGGTGCTCAGATCTTTCCAAGGTAACCCCCTACGTCATCCCTCATCATCCAGCGTCCTCGGCTTAAGCTTTACCCTCAGCGTTCCGACCTGGCCGTTCCGCAGGCCCTTCGCTTTGATCTTCCCTGCGTCAAGCAACCCACCATGGCCCCTGACCCACCCACATCACATCCCCCTGCTGCCCCCATGTCCATGTCCGTCGTCAACAATGGTGAGCTTGTAAATGCCGTTTACAACGTGGGAAAGGAAAGGATGGAGGCGTTGCGCGGAATCATTGCTCGCGTCACAGCAATGAATTGCATCGACTGTTGGGTTTTAGGGGAACCCCAGGTAGGGTCTCATGAACACCGACGCTCCTATCGTTTTCCCTCCGTGTTGTCCGCCCTCCGTGCGAAGCACAGGGATCATCATATTTTCTGGCCTTCGTGTCATTTGTGTTGGGTTCCTTTTCGGGAACCCTGTAGTCACCCCTCCATCGCAAGGGGTGACAGAATCGTTTCTGACGATTGCCCAAGCGAAATTCCTTATTTGATACCCAGCATTGTTACTTTAATTTACCTTTACGACGATGACTCCAGGAACTTTCTCTCCAAGGTTTCCATTTCCTTGTCTCTCCAACCACCCCTGTCCTCAGCAACACCTCTAGTGAAGTTTACAGAATGGGTTACACAGCCTGCGTCTTCTCCCGATGCCTTACCCAACTTTGCCTTGTTTCTTATCACGTTTTCAGAACGTTTTAAAAGGTAGATAGCTATATCGATCTCTGTTTCGGTCCAGGTCTCACTTTCAAAAAATGTCAGTCACATCAAAGGACTACCCAAATAAGAAAGCTCATCTAATTTAATCTCTGAGCCTCTAGCGGACTGACGCTGTGTCTATGTCTCATCAACCAACTCGCCCTACCGGTTGCAAGTGCGTATATGACTGGTTATCGTTTCAGCAAGGAAAATAAAGTAGCCCTCTATATCGGCTAAACCAAGGCGTTATTTTGGCCCGGGTAGCACCCCGTGTTCTCAACCGAATAGCGTCACGCACCTCACAAGACGTTCAATAGGGCCCACGGGAAAGGTCAGTCTCTCCATCCTCCCCGTCAAGTATGATCGGCTCAGCGCTCCTGAGCATAGTAGTCTCACGATGTTGCCGCCGTCAAACTATGCTAATTTTGATACACGCTCGTTAACTTCTACCGCGCCAATCTGCCCAGATTACGAATGATCAACTTTACTGTAGACCCAGAGAATCTCATGGGTCTTGCAGGTGCTTTCAAACCCTAGCTTGTTTTACACCATACAGCGAACGTAGCATATTACTTACAGGTAGCGACGTATGTAGTATGCTGACCTGTATTTCCACTGCCCTCACGAAATATAGATGCTATAGACGATAGCAACAAAGCGTTGATGAGGTAATGGCCATGGGTATGAATCCCCCTCCGAAGAAAAGCCACAGCTGCTCCTGCAAACTGCTGTGCTTTGTCGTGTATGAAATGCCACAAGAATGTGATCCACAATTTCCGTGCGCATTTTGGCGGAGCCGAGGTACGTCGTCCGCGTGCCATTCGTCAGGAAAAGGCGGTAAAGTCAGTGTAAGAAACAGACCTCGCTCTCGGCTGCTTGGGAATAAGTCGCGTTACATGTGCATCCTCCTCATCCGCATCTGCATGACGTGTGTGACATGGACGAGCGAGTCTGCAGGTAATCACAAGGACCTACGCTACTTCTCCTCAATGCGAAGAAACCTGTAACCGAGTTTTCATACGGTCCTCGTGCAGCATGGCATCCTCTGAAATTTCCATGTTCGCCTATGGCGTTTACAAAGATGACCGGCGTAAAGAAGAAACACGAACTGGTCAGATTCATCAGCTTTTTGGCGAGACCAAGCCTTCTGTATAGGCCATGGACAGACAACGAATTGACCTGACCAATCGGCATATCAGGCTCGCCATCCTCCTCGGGCTCTCTAAACCTTACTCGATTGACAGAAAAAGGACACACATCGTTGACAGGACTATCCTGCTACCTTCCTGCTCTCGTCCTTGGCAGAAATGACAAGTCTGGCCAATTGACCACCATGCACGTCCCTGGTTGCCAGTTCGAAGGACGACACTACGGCTTGCGCCAATGGAGAAGCTCACAGTACTGCGAGATATAGTGTTGCATGTGAGGACGTTGACCACATTGTTGAGCTGGCCGTGCACTGGGACCGACAGTGCAAATAACAATGGGTGATTCACAGCCCGTGAGTGCTACTACTGCATGTTAAAGTGCAGGAACATACCTCTACTCTGCGTATCTTCATCAACTTATCTGCAAAAAGGAAAAGCTGGCGGTAGCGCGTGCCATTGCCATATTATAGGCTACTAGATCAGGAAAAGGGTAAAAATACTATGGCGTACTTCTGTAGGATGGTAGGGTGTTTTGGACTGGTTAGAACTGGTTCTGACGGTTCTGCGTTTACCGAGTACCGTAAAGAACCCTTAATTTCCTTTCTTGCTCGGATTCGAAGGCTATGATTGGAGGAGAGGGCTATGTGAGTGTGGAAGATGGTAGCGTCGGCAGTGGGTTTCCTGAAGTAGCACTTGGGCCGATCTCTCAGAGTCGCGCAGCGTCGTCAGTGATGCCGCGATACCGGTTGGTCACAGCAGTTGTAACCTTTCTATTATCAATGTTTATTTTAAAATTCCGTTTATACACTTTGCAGAATGGTACTTTCAGCTGTAAGGGGAGACCCTGCTTTGAATAATCTTTCCGAGGTCAGTCGAACTAACCCTAAAGTAGCACATGATGTGCTGAAAATTTTCATCACGTGCGAGAGCGGGCTGCAACGAGTCTCTTCCATGTAAGTACCTTCACCACTCGCCGCTCAGTGCTGCTCAGCGACGCACTCACCACCACTCACCAGCACAACCACTCGCACTTGCCGGTACATACACCCCACTGCGTGTGCATCCCTCCAGTGCCACCGCTTCCAGGTGAGTACCGCCCACCCTGCCACTTGCCATTCGCGCACTGACCACCATGTTCAACCATGCCCACGGCGTAGGTCTTGACCACCAGCAGCTCGTTTGCACCACTAGGCTACAGTAGTACGTACAGGCACTCTCACAAACCTTATGTAACTTATTGTTTGTTCGACTTTCGACACTGTGAAATCATGCTCAGGTAATCATCCAAAGCGTGGCGTGACCGATAAAGCATACCTCATACAAGTGTACACACCGCACCCTTTCCAAATCATCCAAAACCTCGAATGCTTTGTACTGTAAGAAGTTTTTGTGTGAATCGTTTGGTCTTTGATTCGGTCGTATAGCCTGTGGCAGGGCTGACGTTTTCGCTTGACGTTTATGACTGACTGTTGCATGACTGAGTCTGTCTGGTATGATGTGACTGATCAGTTTCTTACTGACAATTAGCGACAACAGAAAGGCCTTCTGTTTTTCGTAAATTAGTAATGTATTATGAAAGATAATCTCGCGCGTACCACAACAATATAGTCGCGTCGGGGTTACACCCTCGTTGATCCGTCCACATCTTGCCTCGACCCCCTTCTGCATCACTCCGTCGTTTTCACACCACGCCATCCACCCTCCAACGCCTTCAAAACCCAGCTGCCACCATTCCGAAACGAACACGTCCCCAAACTGAGGAGGAGTCGGATGGCTCCTTGGCCAGGGAGAGGTCCAAAGCAAGGGACAGGCAACGTCGCCACCGTGCTAAGCTGTAAGTGACATGCCACTTTCAATACGTGCCGCGATAACCTCTCCTAGGACGGAGGATCAATTGGTGGAAAAGAGGGAGCGGAATCGCTTGTACAAGCAAAGGTCAAGGTGCTTTGCTATTTCCTTTCCCCCACGTTCTGCCTCTGACCACCCTTGTTAGAGCAAGGGCCAATGTCTCCACTGCATCACCCTCGAAACGTCCTGGTTCACGCAACGTCGCATCGCACTCCGATAGCAAGGCTCTGCGTGAAGAAAACGACGACTCTGACGAAGAGCCCGGCAACACACATACCGTGACTGACGATCGGTTTGCCAACGACGAAGACGAGCAACACACCAGCCCTGGCCAAACGTCTCCAGCTGGAGAGTACCAAGATCCTGGTGGGGCTGACGAAGACGAGGGTGATTTCGGCGCTGATGGGCGACGTGATGAATCCGATGGACCAGGGGATGGGTATGAATCCGTCCATGAAAGGGATGTATTCGGTGAGTGGTTTGACGAGGAGGACGACCAACCATACAAGACGCCTATGCTCGAACGCCACGATGGGCCTGAAGTGTATGAAGAGGATGTCCAGAATGCGCCTGCCGTCGCACATGGTGACGGCCTCCCCCCCAGCAGCAATGATCCCGCTCCCCCTTTCCCCCGGTTGACTCTGCCCATTCCGCCCGCGCCAGCCGCCCCCCTTATTTCCGACCGCTACAAGGACCTCGTAACTGGGGTTCTGGGCGTCCAAGTGAATGCGAACGCGGAAACAGTCACATGGACGAGTGGCCAGCGGACTGTTCTGCCGTATCTGGAGAACGGCAGCGGATCTCGCAGCAAAAATGTCCTACGACCGGACAGGGACTACGTTGCAGACCTGGCACAGGCTCCAGAGGCGCTTCCTTCGAGTGACCTCGTTGAATTCCTGACCAGAGACGCAGAGGAGGGGGATGTTCTCCAGGCCGCGCAGGAGGCCTTGTCGAGAAACAAGACCGTCGTCATCCGAGGGTACGTCGATACGATGGGCTTCAATTTGACGGAGGAAGAACTGTGGAAGAAATATTCGATATTCGTCGATCGACCGGTGGAACCCCAAGGTATGCTGTATTCTCGATTGTTGGGGGCTAGCTGACGTTCTCGGCTTTCTTTAGATATGAGGCAGCGCACAAAGGACTTTAGCAAGCCCCATGTCAAGACGACGCTCCGGGAATTTCTTTCCAACATCGAAAACCCGGACGTCATGCAGATGCTCCTCGACTTCTCCTTCCCTCAGTCCACCTTTCCCCCCCCCTTCGAGTGCGCTGCTTCAAAACCCCCTCTCTACGTGCTTACCCTCTTTTTTTTTCCAGACGCTTGGATGATGGCATGGCCGTCGGATGGGCCCAAACACAAAGCGCGGCAAACTTCGAGTCCATGCAACTCCCCGCCGACATTTGGTCCGAACGGACGTGGGGAATCGCGCACCATGCCGGAGTTGTCTCGTACCCCCACCATGACGCCGAAGGTGCAGCGACCTACTGCATCCCGATGGTTGGCGTGAAGTCCTGGGTGGTCATCAATCCCACCGTCACCCGCGAGAAGATGAAGGCCACGGTGCACGGTTTGATTTGCGGCGGCACTGTTCTATCCAACCATTCGAACAAGGCCACATACGAGACCATACACCTATTTCCCGGCGATCTCCTGTGAGTACGTCCGCTTCCATCGCTCCTCGTCGCTGATAACGTTTGATAGCATCATGCCTCCAGGACTCCTGCATGCGGTGTACACCCCCATCGCCGGCATGTGTCGAGGAGGTCACTTCTTCAACCTCGACACGATGCACCTCACTGAGATGTCGAGGTTTCTCGATGCCACCCACGGCAAGTCCTTTACGAACCAAGCGCATAAAGGTACCCTGGAGACTCTGTGCAGGCTCGTACTTGCGCTGCCGTTCATCAACCTCCCCCGCAGTAGGTTTTTTATTTCGAACGGCTATAAAGCATGGCTAAAGCGAGTTTTAGAGCTGTACAAAAACTCCCTGATCGCTCTTTGTGGTATGGTCGCCCACCATGTGCAATATATGGCCGAAGAGCAGCCTAATCTCACCTCGCACACCCTTGAGCTGGCTCAGTCCATCGCTCAGAAGGTCCTCTGCCACTTTGGCCTCACCGGATGGAGACGCTATCAAGCGCACCTCAAGAACACAGCAACGGATCCCTATGCGAGGGGAGAGGAAGTAAGCGTCTTTGGTTTGTTGAAGGGTTTCAGACGGTAGATGATACACGGCATCTATGCATACCATAGCGGATTTATTTTCGTCTTCGCTACACGTTCCAAATATAGCTTAAATACGGACTGTACACTACGCTGTATTATTACCTGCTCACGGGCCAACTCCCTTTGACTGACATGCCGGCTATCCGCAAGATAAAGGTACCTGTGACCGACAGGTGTAGCGCAAAGAGTGTTTTATGACAGACACCCAAGCATGCGCGTATGATGATCGCGGACCGCCCACTGATGGCCCATTCCTGCGCTCGCTTGCTTTGGTCCTGAGACCCCTCAAAGTACCGATGTGACTGACGATTCACGGATTGTGCAGGCTTACCCTCCGTGACTGAAATGCACAAGTATGGCGTTATGTGACCGCTACCTGATGCATCCCAGCACTACGTTTAGAGCCACCGTCAGCATACGCCATACATAGAACGCTCTGTCTATCCGCCGTCATGTCAGCTCTTTTCTCTCACAAATGCACCGTCGAGGACCTCCTATCCCTCAAATATAACGATCTGTGGTACATCGAAGGCAGGGTCTTCATGACCTGGGCTCCTCGAAACGGCATGTGCAGGTTCCTGCTTGAACTAGCCCAGCAATCCGCCGTCCACCGTGTCCGAGTGGATGTACCTTATAGCAACGGAATGGTATTCCGGCCACACGAGCACATCTCCCTTTCCCTGAAAGACGCGATGCTCGAGCCATGCCGTGATTCCAGCGCTCCATACCTCCTTCCTATCGCCCTACGCTATCCGCACGGGGTAGCCCTGCGCTACCTTAGCGGTAACAGCAAAGGACAGGCCATAGATACCTGCCAGGGTGCGTGTATGCGCCCATCAGACGTGAACTGACTGATAGCCACGCAGGACACGCGGACGAAGGGGGAGATCCTGACCCGGTTTTGACAACCTCCAACACCGTTGATATCCTTAGGGTTAGGTTTAGGTTAGGGGGACCGAACACTGCGAGCGAAGCGAGCAGTGTGAGGGGGGTAGTGTGTGGGGAGGAGTGCCAGATAGGTGATAGGCGATGGCCCTTTTGTTACCATCACCACCTATTTCGTCGGGAGACTCATCAGACCTCTGGCGAAAGAGAAAAGAATCGTGCTATTCTTACCCTGTATTTATAGGGAGGGAACTGCGCACGGACCATCAGTAATAACGGAGTTAGCCGGGAGAAGCACACCGGAAATGAAACGTCGGATCAAATCGGGTGCCATAAGGGGATGCCTGGTCGCACGGTCGTGGGAGAATTCCCACCGGGACTCGGTTACCTTATTGCCGGGGGTCTAGGCCTTCGGATATCGGGCCGGACCGGGTATGGCATCTGCCGGAGGTTGATCCGATCACGTGACAAGGCGACATGCCGGCGGGTGCCT
>JBBPNY010000582.1:0-15004 GCA_038091165.1 Rubroboletus pulcherrimus
CCCGTTCTACCGAACGTCACGTCCTGATACAAGTCCGTTGTACCCGCGTACATACTCCGGCGAGTAACGTACTCCGTGAGCACATCCAGGACAACGTTCCAGCCACTATACTCGTGCTGCCAACATACCGCAACGAACTCTCCACCGTCACTACTAAGAAGCCGTCCAGTGGAGCGCGGAGGCATTATTGAGCCACCGGGCAATCGGATGACCCGGAGATTGGTATACGTTAACCCAGGAGCTGAAGCGGAACGCCCATATTGAACCCTCTCATACACTGCGTTGGGGCCTGCGCACGACGAAAGGGGGATGACGAGCGAAAAGGTCGGGAGCTTATCCATGTAATAGAAGACATGCTGAGCGCAGATCTCCCGTTCAGCTTCTTCTTCCTCGTCCACAGACTGAGAGTATTCCGCGGACGACGCCACGCAAAGAGGATCGGTGTCGAGGAACCCGGACGCAGTCATTGCACGCAGAAGCCTGACGAGAGGTCTGAAGTGGATTGGGAAGCGCGACCGAGCGACATCTATTATAGCCCGTCGTGCGACGCCTTGCCGCCAATCGGACTGCCAGTACTGTCGACATATGCCAGCCACAGATCGACTTTCGCTTCTTCCGAACAAGGCAATCCACACTTCAACAAACGAGTCGAAATCTGGGATGAGCTCCACGGGGACAAGCTCCACGACAGCCATCAGAAAGCCTGAAAGAAGATCAGCACTTCAATTACCTCAAGCATGACTACTCACCCTTCAATACAGAGCGAAACGCGATCGCGTTGGGGTCCGTTACGGTAGAACCTGTCTTCCAAGCGACTGCGGTGACGAAGAGTGGCGAAGTTGTCAACAAACTGTGCAACAACTTGAACAAGCCAACTTCGTTGCTTAATGCCACGCGACCCATAAGGACATAGGTAGGTTCTCGTTCTTTGCCGCGCGACGGATACGTATGTGTTGAATCGTAGAACGAGCGATACGAATCAGGGACCTCCTTCATATCTGTGATCTTCGCGCCTATTCGAGAAAGTACGAAAGCCCACCCTAGGTAGGTACATGCATGCTGGTTGCCGGGATTGGAGGTCACGAGGTCGTGTATACGTTTCAGAGAGTCCGGAGAAGCAGTGTAGAACATCTTGTTTGCTGGTGCCACCGATATTTCAATACCATCAGGCTCTGCAACACTCTCCAGTTCCAGAATCTCGATCGTGATGAGCATCCAGAGACCGGCAATGTCTTGGAGAATTTGCATGCCCTCCTCGTCTAGAAGAAGTGTGGAATTCTGTTGCGAGGAACCGAGGTTCGTGTTGTAAGCAGCTTCGAGCAGCTTCACCACAAGCTCGCCTTCGCACGGGACATACCCCCACATTGTCCAGAAAAGCACTTCCAACATCGCCAATCGCTCTCTAGAATTCTGCTTGGCCCAACGAGACGCAGCCCTTGGATCCTCACTAAAGGTATTCGGTATGCTCTCTTGCGTTTTTCGCAGGTATTGGACAACAAGCGAGTCGGCAAAGGCAAGACCGTCCGGGAGTATATCGGGGAGGTTCTTCGTAGCAACGGCGTGTATCGGGTCAGCGGGATTCTCCTGAGCACGGAAGAGTGGGATGAGGACGCGAAGAAGGAAGAGGCGCTCTGAATAGTAGAATGGTGTAATGGCAGCAATGAGCTCTTCGACAAGACTCTTGTCCGAACGCGATTCGGAGCTTATTGACAGTCCTTCGTTGTAGAGAAACGATCGTAATAGAATGAACGCCTGAATCTCGTCAATCTCGAAATGGGAGCTGAGCGCAATGGCGAATTCCTTTGAGACGTCGTCTACTTGCAAGTCACATCCGTCTGGCAGCGTGACTGTGCCACTTTCTATCGCCTTGCGCGACGCGGGTGTTGGTTTTCCATAAGGCTTCGAGACATCCCGAATTTGCGAAATGCGGGGTGTTATTTTTTGGGATATCTGTTCCACCGACCCTCCGTCACGGCGACCAGTGAGAAATGAGTGTAGCTGTTGATATGTGCTATAGCAGGAAACGGTGAGGTGTAAAACCAGATGCGTGCGGGACATAAAGACTTACATGTCAATCAGCGACGAGCGTTGTGAAGATTCCCCGGACATGGTGACACGACTCGGCATGAACTGCGTTCGAGTATGAGGTGTTGTTTGTCGATGTTTATTCCCAAGGCTTTTGATAAACACATCCAAACAACGCGACTCACTGAACGAACAAATTGAAACCGTGCTAAAGTCGTTGAACGTATAATATGATGGTACTGCTAAAATCAGACCCAACCTCGGGCAGAGCCACGTCCACCACCATGTCCCCTCTCCCTCTCCACGACAAACATTGCATCCCGCATCGTCACCAACATTCTATCATCCTCCTCAGCAGCTTGATTGGACGTTGCCGCAGCTTTCTTTGAGACATACGGACGAGCCCACGACGTCCCAGCGGTAGTAGACGCCGCAGGTGCAGTCGTCGTCGCCGGTGTCGACGTCGCGGCTGGTATAGTGACCGCAGGTGCGGGGGTAGCAGGAACCGGCTTCGGTTTCGGAGTCGCTGCAGGGGCGTTGGCCGCATTCATCCATGCGTACTTCCCTCCGAGTCCTGCAGCTTGACTAGCAACTGCATTCGACATTTTCTTGCGCACGTCTTCGGACATATTTCTCGCCGTGACACCGGGACCCTCCTTTTTCTTTTTCTTCTTGGGTGCACCACCCTCTTCTTCATCTATGGCCATCGCGCCTCCACTCCCAGAAGCTTGTGCGGCTAGATTAGCTGCATGTGCAGCCGCGAGGTCGGCCCGCTCCTTGCGTTCCCTCCGAATCTTCATTTCATCCTCCCTCTCAGTCTTTTCCAAAGCGGAAAGCTGTCTTCCTATATCATTACGTACAAGAACACTCCACATGGGAGTACCGTCCTCGTACATGGATGGCAGTTTGTCATATTGTGCATCAGTGCGATGACGAGCAGCTGCGACCATGGCTACGACGAGATCCTGTAATCGAGCACGGAGTGCAAGGGCGAGATAGTTCACAGAATCTTCAGGCACCTTGGTGATCTTATGTTGCGCTCCAATGCCGCGCATCGTTGGCCCGAGAAAACGGGTATCGAAGGATGGCGTTGTAGGCTGCCTCTTCGAGCGATCCTCAAAGGGACGGTATGATTGGTGGGAGTCGTATGACCGCTGCAAACTCTCCTCTTCGGCCTAAATATGTGTCATCAGACAGGCTCAACAGAACGGAAGGGGAAAGCAATACCCTCAGATCCACACCGGCACTACCAAGCGCATCATTCAATGTTGCCACGTCAACAGTGTCCACGCCACTGGCAGGAGCTGCAATGGTACTTGTCGCAGGCGTTGCGGCCGTAGCAGTAGCTTGTCGCTGCTGCGTTTGTGCTGTGTTCATCGCGGGGGCATATTGGTAGTGCGTGTAGGCCGCTTGGGGATAATGTTGCGAGTACTGGTAATGCGAATAAGGAGTTGTACTGGTTGACGTTCAGTATTACTGTGAGAAGTTAGATAGCAGGGACATGTTCGACTGACGTGGCTACTTGAGATTGCTGTTGGAGTGCAGGGTCGATGGGGATTTCTGACCGACCAAAACGGTTTATGATCAAACTGAAGAAAGAAGGAGCTGCGGCGCACGTGCTGAACCCCACTGTGTAGTATACTGCGTGGAAGGTTGAGTCTGCGCCGGCGCGGGTGTTTGCGGAGCCTCAGACTCGGACTTCATCACGAAGAATGTTGTTGCTTCGCGCTGAAACCGAGCAGGCGAGAGAGTGAGAACTTGGAGCTACCTCGAACAATAATTGAATACTTCGAAGGGATCTAGTGAACGTAGAACGAGAGCAGAACCTCTGCCTCGCGATGGGCAGCCTGCCAAGATCCGAATGGTATGGACGAGCGGTGTTGTTTGTCATTGTTGAATTCTAAAGTTCTTGCCAAATCAGGGGTATGCCCCTTCACTATTATGATGCAGCACCGTGATTTTGAAAACATCCGGGATTAAGACCGATCAGATCACACAAGGCCATAGCTGTACCGTCAGGTGAGTCGACAGAATACAGATCCTTCGCGGAAAACCGAAGTACCCCGTCAAACATGCTCATATCTTCCGTCAATTGAAGCACAAGATGACTGTTCCATATCGAACTGAAAGCTAGATCAATTGGATTGAATCACATGAGTTATTTGTGACTAACCTGCGACATGAATGACTTGAATGTTCATGTGATAGTTACTTGGCTGCGGGGGGCAGATGAAGTTTATTTTTTTCGAGTGGCTGGAGCCCTAGCACGCAACCGATGGCCAGTTCAGATCCCCGTCGTGAGCGGCTGATCATCGCGACTGTCCTTTGTGTGATGTATCTGCGCCGCTGATCAGAACCACACACAATGTACCCAAGTAAACTCCTCAGCATATTGTGTAGCTAGACGACAAAAAACAGGCAAGCATGGGGGGAGGCTAATAGGTTTCACAGAATAAGGTAATAGAATGTATCGCAAAAAGACGTCAATCATGCAGGCGTGTATGTATGTATGTTCATGAGGGGTATGGACATTATTTCCATGCCGAGGGTTGCATAAGTGCAGAGTCGAACTCATATGAGTTCGCAGGTCAAGATCGCAAGCAATCCAGGAAAGCGAAACGTGGACAGCAATGCGATAAACATCATTCAATCAGTCTAAAAAATCGTTCGTGAAGAAATGCAGGAGCGTCAAAAGATTCACCGGTATTCGTAAGGAGATACCATCTTTGCGTTGGTCGAGGGAGGTCTGACAATCACGGTTGGCAATATTTCGTCCCTGCGAAGCATGCCTCTCGTTTTGCTTGATTCGGAACGTTTGAGTTGGAGCGGCTTCAGGTACTTGTCCCCAGGATTAGGGTCAGCATTCTCGTCGCGCATCACTTTCAACTTCTGCTTCTTCTTCCCGAGAACAAGCGGTCGCGTTCCAGCGAGTTTGGAGGCATCGCCTTCCTTATTCGAATCGCGATCCTTGAGGAGGGCAAGTGTACGGAGACCGCCACTTTGCGTAGTTTGCCTGTTTCCCGACATCGATGACTTGTGCTGCAATGTGCTGCCTATGGATACAAGTGGCTTCATCGCTGAAGGAGCAAGAGTCGTCGGGGAGGCGTTACGATCCGCAGAGGGAACGGGCTCGGAGGGCTTTTCGTCGGACTTGATGTATACAATACTAGAGCGACAAGAGCTGGTGGTCTGAGTCATGGCTGCGGTCTGGTATTTTCTACTGTATGGGTAGCCTTTCTGAGTGTCGTAAGGCGTGCTCTGGGCAATAGGTTCAAAGATACTCTCAGCTTCAAATAGGGTGGCAGTCGAAGCAGCTGAAGGCGGGATGAGAGTGGCGAGTGACGTCCTGGCACTGTTCGTTCCCTGAGGAATCACAACTCGGAGGCTCATGTTGCGAGTGGGCATTGAACGGCCCAAGGACGCGCCAGTCATTGGTGCGTCATGCAGTACTTGACTTTCGGTCACCGGATGCGCGATGAAGTTGGGAACAGCCTCGTCTCCCCAGACCGTGTTGCGCCAATGGGTATCAGTGGTATGCAGGCTTGCACATTGCCCAATCTTCGTAGCCAGTGTCTGATTCAGATCGTTCTTCCATGTATGAGCGGCATCCTTGCGAAGGCCAAGACTACAGAAGTTAAAATAAGATCAGGTGGGATACTCAATGAAGTGCCGAATCGCAAATACCTGGGAAGACTGAAATGAGTTCTCTTGTGTGCAGAGACCTTCCCTCCTTTATGACTCTGTCTTCCTTGCGCAGGGGTAGAGTGATAGTGGGGGGAAGCAAAGTCATCTCGACCCAGTATGCCGAATTCAGATCCAGCAAACTTCTTAGCGTCGTGCGTTGGCTTCTTCTTCGTGACTGTGCTGCTCAACGGTGGGGAGAACTCCTCCCAATCTCGTATATTCATCTCTTCACCAAGCTTGAGGCCAGGAACAAGAAGTGGCAGAACGCCAGCCGTAAGTGCGTCGATTTCTCTGATGTCATCGTTGACAGTAGCGCCGAAAGAGAAGTCTGACGAGTAGGACTTCCTGTGGAGGAGCCGCTTGGCGGTCTGCTTGGCATTACGGATGTTGGGAGGTGTAGGAGGTAAAGGTTGGCAAGGAGGTACACTGGTGTCAGCAGTTGTAACAGCCTGACCGATGATAGACGACACTGAGCGGGAACGAAGGTGGGATGACGAAGTATGGATGACGGTTGGTATGACATCAACTCCAGTAGCCACGCTCATCAAGCCGTTAGGGGCTTCCGTCCTCTCGGGCGACGCGGGAACGATAACAGTGGTAGCAACAGCCGAGTAGTGTCTCTGGGCGATCATGATCTTAGTAGCGAAAGCCTCATCGCCAGAAAGATGAGAAGAAGCCTTCGATTCCTTGCGTATTCTACCCAGTTCAGCACTGTTGACAGAATGAGGGGTGGGAGGAAGGGTAATATTCAAGGTGTCTTCTTGCATGGGCAAAGGCGGCGTGATTTCACCATCTTGCTGCTCTTCCTTTGGTGGAAGGACTGCAAGTCTAGGGAGAGGGGTAATAAGCCCAAGGGCACGACCAATTTTGCCTTTGCCATCTACCGCATCGCCTTGAGAAATCCAGACGTCTCCAGAACGGCGGCCCTCAACAATCGTAACACTGCCGCTTGTCTTGTATCCACGGAAGTACGTAGCCAGGGTTTCGGTGGGGGATGGTGCGCGCATGACGACAGAGGGCGGTTCGGCATGGACACCGAACAGACCGTTGGGAATGGGTATAGGCGAACGGACGAGAATATTCAAGGCCAGGAGAGGAGAAGACAATGTCACAGAAAGCACGAGCATAATTGGAAGGGCATCGATTGAAGCAGAGCCTGAGCTTGCAATCGAAATCAAATAAGGCAGAGACAAGGCCTGAAAACAAAATTTCAGCCTAATAGAGAGAGATCAAGAAATGCACTGACGAAGGGAACCCAGATAGAAAGCAACCAAAGTACGTATCTAGAGTAAGAAATGTCGACTTCGCCTCCGGTGATCGCCAGCGAAGCAATGCCCTTCTCGGAGTCGGCAGCATAACCATAACCACCGAGCACCTTTGCGCTCGACAAAGCGGGTGTAGCAGGTCTAGAAGGCCCCACTTGGAGAAGTAACGCTGCGTTGAGGTCAACGACGCTAGTCATCGGAGTAGTGGGACGAGAAGGCAATGCGTGAGGGAGCAACGCCGCATTAACATCAATGACACTACCATTTAGTGGAGTGGCAGGACGAGAAGGCAACGCATGGGGAAGTAGCATTGCATCGACTTCAGCAGCACTACCGGTTATCGGAGTAGCGGGGTAAGACCAAACAGACATAGTAGCTTGCGAAACCGAAGGTGAGGTCAGCCAGGAACTCTGAGATCCTAGACGAGGACGACTTGGGACATCGCGGCGGAACGGATCAGGATCCTCGTTCATGACACAAGTCTGGGAAGAGTTTCCTCGATAGACCGATGGAAGCGGAGGCACAGGAGGGATGGAAGGATCTGTACCCGAAGTAGGTGGAGTGAACCAGTACGACGATTTGGGTCGCGAGGCTTGGGATGCAGCAGGATTGAAACGCATGGATCCTTGGCGAGTATGATGAGTAGAGAAAGACCAATTCGACATGCTCTCATGGCGCGACGAGCCCGCGTCAGAGGTGAGCCAAGAATTGCCTTCCCGAAGAGCATCTATGTCTTCAGTGGCGAAAGACGGTCGAGGTTTCTCCTCAACCTCCTTCACTGGAGGCCAGCTGTCCGTAGGCTCATTCAAAGAGGCCAAGTTACGTTTGATGAGAACTAATGTATAGACCAATCCACCAAAGGCAGCGGTGCTGAGGACGGCAGTAGCGGCCGAATAAGCGACAATACCAGCGAAGAAACTCGGAACACCTGCGCTCGCAAGGACCGCAGCAAGCGTCGTGGACGTCAAACCGAGGAGTAATGTTGGGGCCCATATCATCCAATGTTTGCGGCCGAATGACACTGAGCGGCCCATGCGGATGTGAATAAGCGTCAAGCCTGAAACAACGAGGAGGCAGCTCTGTCTGATGGTTAAAGCGAACCAAAGTCTGGCTGAGGTGGTAGCATCCCTGGCGCCAGCAAAACCGGTTGCTCCGCCAGAGTACTCTGACACGGCCTGCCAGATGAACACGCACAAAGCCAGGAGATCGAGCGAGGCGAGCCAAAGATGACTCTTGTCAGCTGCTGAAAGTGAACGGAAGTTATAATTGGGAAGTCCAAACTCGGACTGTGCACAGCATGTTAATTTTGGCAACTGGTTCCGAAACGACGACATGAGCTTACCGGAGCCACTCGGCGGCTCAACGGGTGAGGAGGCAAGATGGGGATCACTATACGAAGAACGACAAAAGCTGAAGCTAAAAACGAAATGAAGCTGAGTGCGATGGTAGGGATGAAGGGAATCATTGTGACGCGATCGTAGTTGATTCTTGACTGATTCTTGATGAGCGAGCGTAAGGTGCGTGTGTGCGTGAGACGGCGTAAAGCCTTCGTGACAAAAAGCCAAAGTAACCGGCTTTGCGCTAGAGAAAAAAAGGCGTCAAGTCTTGAAGAGCGAGAAGAAAAAGTAATGCCCGGGATGAACTACCGGAGCTATTTGAACCTGGACCAAACAATTTCCGCCCCACAACTCCAAACAATGGTTTCGCCGTCACTCTAACCACACGGTGACGTAGTCTTTATATTGGAAACGATTGACCACACAGGAATGGGACAACGGGATCTGACATCCCCTTCCCGTTTTCCAAGGGGGCATGCATACTCCTCGACCGTCAGGCTTTCCCTCCCATGCATGGTACTTTGGCATGTCGCCGAGCGACAAGCCCGCTAATTCGTAGAGGGGATGGCGGGTTAGCATCTCTCATGCCATAATCTCCGGAATGGGGCCCGATACGAAAAGTGTTCCCCCAATAGATCAATGGCATGGCTACACCTGGTCCCGCATCACACTCGCATCCTCTTACGACCACCCGGAAGAAAATGTCTTTGTCAAAGGTGTTCTCGCCACACGAGGGTTCTGTCATCCGTTGTGGCGGATTTGGTATCCCTCAGATGCGGAGAGCAGCCTCGGATATTTGACACGTAGATGTCCCCTGACGGTCACGCCTGCATCTTCCACTTCTCCGGTGCTACCTTGAACCGACGACGTCCGACTCTCCTTCGCTTCATTAGCACGCATGGTCTGCGCGCCATATCACTTGAGGCGAACACTGCATGTGAGGCGCACTCGAGGTGCTTTCATAGGACATGGTGGATATGCTCATGGCGGTGATCCAGTGGGTGTTTTGCCGGTTGACGCCCCCAGGGAAGGTCCAGGTGGCGCCGAGGATCAAACAGACGACGCCGAAATCGGGGTTTATGTTGCCGAGGACGACGATCGTGACCTACATTTTACGCGAGATGAAAGCTGAGAATCTCGTGGGGACATTTCATCCCACTTCTCCCACATCCCGCGGCGATCGTTGCGATGAACAAAGGAGAGATGGCGAAGAGGTTTCGAACAGAGTGAGTGAGTAGTTCATTGCGAGGATGCAGGTGGCTTTCCCACAGGACAAAGAGTCCATTGCAGTATTTGGGTGTAGTCAAACTTGGGCGACTCTCACTCGAACCTCCCCAAGTTGGATATGCCTTGCAAATCAGCTATGATCGCTGATGCCAAATATCCCAGATAAGACCGACACCAGGGATTGTTCCAATACTGATCTGGGGTCAAAATAGTTACACACTGGGAGAATATCGTCAGGCTTATCTCAGCGAGTTCCTTTTGATCCCGCGGAACCGCAGCAGGATCGGAGGGTACCTGGTGCACGTTGGATGCCCGTGTATGCTCGATCTGGGCGTAACTTGATACACGTTCCTTCCGCACCGTTGCATCATGGGCACCACAGCATAATTGCTCCCCGCACGTGTTCTGCTCATCATAGCATCCAGCAAATAATTAGGTGCCGGGCGCCCTTGCCGATCTTCTTGCGTGATGCACTGACGCGAGCCAATCAGAAAGTGGCGCCCGTGACGGGTCCGAAGACGGTCGACGTGTTTGCTTCCGAGCCACCCTGACCCGGATATAAAACTGCCACAAGCAGTACTCCTTGGTAGCTAAATCGAGGACGAAGAGTAAGACTAGCGACGATAAGCGATGGTACACTTGAATGGAGTGATGAAGTCATAAATCAACACCGAGTATCGAGCAGCGAAACTGATATAGGGGAAATAAGGGAGCAAACAGGAACCACGACAAGGAACAAGGCATAGAGAGCAGTCGGTAGAAAGTGACATCACTGAATGCAAAGCTCGGAGGACAGTATCGCATGGGTCGTAAGCGTGATGAATTTTTGTGGCGCTCCGGAAAATTAATGGAAAAATGATCACTTGGAAGCGACATAGTGGATGTAACCACCGTAAGCTGTTTGAGCATCACCGTACAGCGTCTCGAGCAAGGACCTCTCTTGTTGACTGAACCCGTCTATCTCCCAGTCTGAGTCGACAAACTCGAGCTTCTCCTTGTTGAGGAGTCGCCGCACGATTGTCTCCTTCCAATGTTTCCATACCCTGGTATTGTTGGGGAGGAGATCATCAAGCGCTTTGTTCGGTTCTTCAGGCTCAAGGATGAGGAGGACGAAGACCACCACGGTTGTGTGCGTGCCCAAGCGATACTTGGTTAAGACCGGGTTCTGGAGCACACTATTGAGCAAGATGCCCCGTTGGATCTTCTCCTTGTCCAAGGAGGACAGCCACGAATTGTAAACCCAAGAGACACCGAGTGAACTGACAAACATAATTTGGCCGAACAGAGAACATTGGGGGATAAGGAGTAGCTGGGCGATGAATTGGATAGTGAGAAGGACGGAACACCATCCGATGTTTTTGTACTGGGGCTCGCTGGGGAAACTGAGAGCGAACCTGCCGCGGGTGATAGAGTTCACGGCACCCTCCTCGCCCTTGAGTAAGACGATCTCCTGGTCTGCAGAAAGGATACCATCACCAGGAGGGGATCCCTTGGCGGGCTCAGGATGGCTGAACACAAAGTGTCCTGAGCCGATGACGAGACAGGCAATACCACTTGTGAGGATGCCGAAGAGGATCAACGAGAACGCAAACCAATCGTGAAAAACACCACACGCGACGCAGGTACCGACGCTGACAGTGATAGGGATGCTGGCAAAGACAGGGGAGTACGCGTTGATGCGTTTAGGGAACGTTTGAGGTGCAGGGACGTGGACGAGCTCGGCAATCGTGACTCCAACAGTCTGTGTTTTTCTTCCCTCAATAACCTCTCCTTCCCGAGCAGCGCACTCCTTCATGAAGAGGGAACCCAGGTGACCGGTCTCCTCGATGATGGTACCCGAGTGGACAGCTCTGAACTTGGGTCCCTTCGAGCCATCCAAAGCGAACAACGTGGCGGGATCGGTATGGACACCGGGGAAAAAGCCGTCGAAAAACCTTGAATTTGCGAGAAGGCCGTATCGTTTGGCAATCTGATATGATCCTGGAGAGTTGTACCACCCTAACCACCGCCTATTCTCGTAAACATGGACAGTGGCCATGGCCGATACAGCCTCATCTCCACCAAAGACGCCAGCCACACCCGAGGTATCAAGGGTGAACTTGGATTTGTCGAGTGGCAGCGTAGTCGCAACCAACGAGCGACGTTGGAGGATGCTAGATACGTCGGGAATGTACATGTGGATCCGGGTCAAGGGATGCAAACGAGGGCGTACGAAGACACAATAGTTGATAGGATAGAATCCATCACGCTTGAAGAATTGCTGTTCGGTAGGTGGGAAAACTGCGGACACTACCGATAAGGCACCGGGCGTTTAAAGGGTAGGAGTATAAGATTGGGGGATTCGTTCGTCGTCCAACACTTTTATACCGCCTGGATATGGCGGTGGGTAGTGTGGGTGGTGTGGGTGTTGAGCGTGAGCACAATGCGGCCGTACGGAGTCTGTCCGAAGTTCATTCAGAGTCCAAGCAGGAGTCAACCACATTACGTCACCCTTCAAAGCTTCATGGGCTGTGCTTACTTTTTTTATGAGATCATGCACTGTATTTACCTGCAGTACGTACTATGCTGAAATTGGTCCTCGGGTATATCAACTCTGTTCTCTTCGTCGAACTGATGTACACAGCAACACGTCTGAACAAGCGACAGCGGCAGTCCTGCAGATTCGCAGAGATATTGATATTTTCCTTGCTTGAGTAGTGTACAGGTCCAAAATAGTTAAGACAGGACGCATACTGGCTACGATACACGAGGAACATCGTTTGTGTGCTCAGGCAGATCAATAAGGAAACAAAGAATTTAAGAGCTACATGGATAATCATCGGTGATCAAGAAGTGGAGGAGGGAAAAAAAAACAATAGAAAATCAAAGCGCATCGACTCGGAGATACTCCCTGTAGCCATTGTACGCCGCCCACGCGTCCTCGTAGAGCTGCGCCAATAAATCCTTCTCCTGCTGCGTAAACCCATTCAGGTCCCCGACCTTACCTTTCGATTGGAAGGACGGGTCGTTGGGGTGACGTAGCTGTTCCAAGATCGTGGCCTTCCACTGGTTCCACACCTTGGTATCGTTGGGGAGCAGTTCATTGAGAAGTCCCGTTGGGTCTTCCAAATGCAGGACGAGAAGAATGAACACCACTGCGGCCGTGCGGGTTCCCAACGTATACTTGATCAATGTCGGGTGCTCGAGCACCCTCTCGAATAAGAGCTTCTGATGAATTTTCTCTTTGTTCAACGAGGAAAGCCAAGCATTATACAGCGCAGAGACACCCAGCGAGGCGAGGAACATGATTTGGCCGAACAACGACGCTTGGGGGATGAGGAGGAGCTGGGTGATACATTGGATGAAGAAGAGGAGGGAGCACCAGCGGATGAGATTGTACTGGCTCTCGCTCGGGAAACGAAGGGAGAACCTGCCACGGGTGATGGAATTCACGGCGCCTTCTGTTCCTTTCAACAGGACGATGTTCGTGTCTGAGCCAAAGATTCCATCTCCAGCAGGCGATCCTTTGGCAGGCTCGGGATGGGTAAACACAAAGTCCGCCGAGCCGAGGGCGAAGCAGGATACACCACTTGCGATGATGCCCACGAGGATCAAGAAGGATGCATACCAGTCCCCGCAAATAACGCATAGCGCACATGTGCTAACGCTGACAACAATAGGAACGCTGGCGAAGAGGGTGGAAACACGGCTCTGTGCAGGGCACATCTCGGAGGGAGGGGCCTGACCGAGCTCGGCGATCGTAATTCCAACGGGCTGAGTCTTCCTCCCCGGAACCACTTTCCCCTCCGAATCCCAAGCGGCACATTCTTTCATGAATAGCGCGGCCAAATAGCCCGTCTCCTCGATGACAGTCCCCGAGTGCGCAGCCCGGAACTTGGGTCCTCTGCAGCTGTCCAGTTCGAACAATGTCGTGGGGTCAGTGTGGACACTCTTGGAGAGGAACTTTGGGGCGAGGTTGCCACTGAAAACGCTACGGAAGGACGCGGAATTCGCGAACGAGCGGAATCGTTCGGCTATCTGAAAGGACCCAGGAGTATTGTACCAACCCAGCCAACGCCTATTCCCGTAGACGTGAACTGTGGCCATAGCGGATACAGCATCATCTCCGCCCATCAACCCTGCTACACCAGACATACCGAGGGAAAAGCGGGGCGGCTTGTCAAGTGAGAATGGAGGCACGAGGGTGGAAGGGCTGTTAAGCAGATCAGCGATCATGCCGGAAAGGAGTTCAAGTTTCTGGTGGTGTAGAGAAAGGTGAAGAAAGTGGACCGTCACGGTGGCTTAAATGGGTCCAGAGTACATAGCTTCAACTTGAAACGGATGAATTCGGGCTGCTCTTGTTGACAGCTATGGTCAGTGATTTTACATATCCAAATGCATTTCGATGGGCTGTGCATGTGGGGTCTCTCCGTCGGAGTCCGTTAATAGTCATAGGGCCGCCACAACGGGAACTGAGCACGTTTTCGACGAGGTCGGGCGCCAACAAGAGGCGTGCGTTCGGCGACTTCCGAACACTCACTCCCGTTACGTCCCTACGCTTATAAGTACCAGGGGTCCCCGATTTTTGCCTTTTCGGGTAATGTCGAGGTTATTGCAGCGTTTTCGCTCAGTTTGTGTCTAGCACACGCAGAGTGCATTTCTGCCTCTTCACGCCTTATCAAAGGGACCAAAAAATATGTATTATACATCATTCTACCTATTTACCTTTCAATAAAATCTATTTCTCGTTTCACTATGACAACTTTGTTGAGGACTCATATCCTTTCTAAATTAAGTCATATGAGCCGATTGTTGAACGTTGATTCCGCAACGCGCGAGCGTGACTTCAGGTCGCGTCGGGCTCGGTCGCATCTCACCTTCACATTACCCTCTTTCTCGACTACCCTAGACTATGATAACCCTTTTTTCACAATGATCCTTCCCTACTAGTAGTGAATCAGATAATCACTGTTTGGCTCGCATCTTCAAGACCTCAATTATGGTTATTCCATACTTATTCACTTATTCTTGACTTAAATTGGTAGTGTTAGTGGCACACGCCATGGATTCAGTGACGAAAAAGTACATCATAAGTAAAAAATAAGTACCACTACTCTAAACAGGCTTCTTAGTCCACCAGGTTCATATCGAGATACCTCAATGCAAGAGGTGGGAGATACGGTGCATGCCGTGTCGTGCGTCGTCACTGGGCGGGGAGGGTGAAGGCGAGGGGGGGAGGGAATCGAGGCAAGGGCAAGAGGTGGACCAGGGTGAAACACGACGCACGCTGAGTCATGCATCGTCACTGGGCGGGGAGGACGAGGACGAGAGGAGAGGCGAGGGCAGGACAAGACACGGCGCGCGCCGTGTCATGTGTCCAGGGAGGGTGAAGGTGAGGTGAGGCGATTGGGGCGAGGGCAAGAGGTGGATGACACGGCGCATGCACCACTGCATGCGCCGTGTCGTGTGTCGTCGCTGAGCGGGGAG
>JBBPNY010000583.1:0-14867 GCA_038091165.1 Rubroboletus pulcherrimus
TCTACACAATATACCGCGTATCTTCTGGCCTGTTAGGAATCCCTCCTAAGTCTTCTGGCTACTTCAGAGTGCCAGCTACTAGTATCTTTGTATGCTTCACCTTGGTCCAGAACCTACGGTGCGGTAGTGTCGTAACAGAGCTGAGGTGAGTTCAGAAAGTTGGTCCGCTAAATGGGGAACAAAGGTTGGACCGATTTTGGAATAGGCACGAGGTTGGTATCCCATCATAAGGGAGAACGGGGATTGTTTGATGGTGGAGTGAGTCATGGAGTTGTGGTGAAACTTTGCCATGGGAAGGAGGTCAGGCCAGGACTCGGGTTTTTCCTGGCAGAACAGACATAAGTTGGTTTCCAGTTCTTGGTTGATGCATTTGGTTTCTCCGTCTGTCTGGGGATGGTAGGCGGTTGAGAGTGTGACATCATAGTGGAGTAGTCTGGATAGTTCGAGGGCAAAGATGGAGGCAAACTATGGGCCTCGGTCAGAGATGATCCGGTCATGTAGTCCGAACCTAGGGAAGACATGTCAGTAGAAGAGGTTGGCTATGTCGGCCACCGATACCATTTTCGAGCAAGGGATGAAAAGTACCCCCCAAGTAAGGCTGTGGGCCACCACGACCAAAACAGAATCAGTATTACCAACCGTAGGGAGGCCGGAAATTAAATCCATGGTAAGGTGTTGGAACGAGCTGGTGGCAGTGGTGGGGACCGGGGTGAGTGGGGGTCGGGTAGGGTGAGTATTAACCTTGTGCTGCTGGCAGACAGCGCACCCGGCAATATAATGCCAAATAAAGGTGGACATGCCAGGCCACCAGTAATCCCGGGAGAGGAGAGCGAGGATACAAGCGGCACCAGCATGGCCACCGTGGGGAGTGTTGTGGATGGAGGACACCAGAGGTCCATGGCAATCATCGGAAATATAGAGCTGGCCCTGAAAGGTCAGGTTTGTACCATTGTAGGACCAATCATCTGGGCGGGCACGAGGGAGTAAACTGGCCCTGAGGGACATCGCGGTGAGGGCGTTAGCAACAAGGGGATTCACCTTGGTAGAGGACCTGATCTTGTCTATGATTGTGAGGTTGAGAGATCTGGAGAAGACAGCATCAGGGAGGAGTTGGGTAGCCATGTTGTCGTTGGAGGTATCGACAACATTGCAGCGGGAGAGGGCATCAGCTGGGCCCATCTGGATTCCAGGGACATGGGTGAAGGTGAGGTCATAGTCCTGGTGGAACATTTGCCAGCGAGCCTGGCGATGAGAGAGTTTGTGGGGCTCCTTGAAGTAAAGGAGGTTTTTGTGGTCAGTGAGGATTGAAACAATCACGGTGTGTATGCTCTACACTACACTTTCTTGCCATGTCTCGTAGCGCTCTCTGCTACTTTCTTCCAGTCCTCTGGCGACTCCCCCGTGTCTCATTTCACATCTTTAGGTACTGTAGTTATCCGCTATCTTATCTTATCGCTCGTGGCCTTTGCCACTTCTCTCGCCATCAGTCGTGTCTCTTGTGTCGTCCCGCGGCTTCTGCCGCTTCTCTTAGCACTTGGTTATTTATTTACCGTTCAATCCTCGGCTCAGCCTCCTACTTGCACCAACTTCCTGTACTTGCCTCGCCCCAGTCATTACATTATGGTCTGGCCCCTTCCTGGCTCGTTCCAGCCTTTATCGTCATCATATGTCATTAGTCGTCCATGTTGCATCATTGGTCTAGACTTGCTTAGTCATTAGGGCATAGGGTTTGTAGTTAGTATATAGTCAGTAGTATAGCACTTGTACGATCCCTAGTCCTGGAATTCCACTTCTACACCCTGAATCCTAGCCTTCGGGTTAGCTCTGGGTGTTGTGTGATATAGCATTGGTCCTTTCTCTCTTGGTCCTTTCAAGGATGGAGACAGGGTGGTTGGTACCCCGAAGGTATTGTCGCCATTCCTCGAGGGCGAAGATGACTGCGAGGAGTTCGTGGTTATAGATGTTGTAGTTATGTTCGGCCAGGCCGAACGACTTGGAGATGTAGGAACAGGGGTGGAGGTCGCCATTGGCATCCTTTTGCATGAGGATGGCTCCTGTGGTGGTTAAGGAGGCGTCAGTCATGACGTGGAAAGGTTTATCAAGGTCTGGGGTATGGAGGACCAGTTGTTTGAGGAAGGTGTTCTTCAGGGTGCGGAAGGCGCGGTCCTGGTCAGTGCCCCATTGCCAAATGGGGCCTTTTCGGGTGAGGTCGTGGAGGGGACGGGTGATGTCAGAGAAGGCTGGGATAAACTTCCTGTAGAAGTTGCAAATGCCTAGGAAAGACCGGAGGGCGGAGACATTGGTCAGGGGTTTCCAGTCCTCGATGGCGGAGAGTTTGGTGGGATCCATCTTGATGCAGTCGTTGAAGACGACCAATCCAAGGTGTTCAACTTCGGCGACGTTGAAGTCGCACTTCTCGGGTTTGAGGTAGAGGTGCTGTTTGTGGAAGCGTTGGAGGACCTTGAGTGTCTGTTCATGGTGGGTGGCGGGGTCAGAGGAGTGAATGAGGACATCGTCCATGTAGATGACCAACCATCCTTCAGTGATATAGTTGGTGAAGGCATCATCCATGTAAGCTTAGAAGGTAGCCGGGGAGTTGCATAGACTGAAGAACATGACGGTGGGCTCGAAGAGCCCGAATGGTGTAATGAAGGCCCCCTTCCAGTGGTCCTCAGGTTTGATCTGGACGTTGTTATATCCCCACCGCACGTCAAGTTTGGTGAAGAGGGATGATCCCTTCAACTTGTTGAGGAGATCGTTGATTCGAGGGAGAGGGTACGCATTCTTGACTGTACGCGAGTTTATGTATCGGTGACAGAATCTATAAAGAAGGCAGAGATGGCGGTAAACGACTGATATTCACCTATAAAGAAGGCAGAGATGCCCAAGCTATAGTACATTAGCCACAGGTACAATAGAGAAAGAAAAAGACTCACCTCAGCCGCTGCCAGAGATGGCGGTAAACGACTGAGGTGTGTCTTAGTAAGAAAATCACATATATGTATGTGTTGTGGGCAGAGGTGTACTCATATTATGTTATATGTAATATCAGATAAATGGTCCAAGTAAAGTAGAAGCCAATTCCGAATGTTCCGAGTTTGGAAGAGCGCGGGAAATGAGGGATGGTCTTGGCTGAGACTGTGACTTTTCGGGTGGACCAGTCAATGATAGGGTTTTGTTCCTTCAGCCAGGACATCCCGAGGATGATGTTCTGGTGTTTTCTGCTAGAAAGTACAAGGAAGTCGCAGTCTTCCTCATCGTCATCCACCCAGATGTGGAGCCGGGTTTTGAACTTAATCTCTCCTATTCTGTTCTTGGTTCCATCTGCATTGTAGGCTTGACAGGGTTGAGAGAGGCGGGTGAGGGGAAGATTGTGTCGCTTGGTGAAAGTGTAGTCGATGAAGCAGGTGGTGGCTCCACAGTCAACAAGGGCGGGGGTGGAGATGATGTTCTGGCTTTTAGGAGAAGAGAGGGAGAGAGGAATGAAGACCGATTTTTCTTCTTGAGGTACGACAACCGTAGGGATGGAGGGAGAGTCATAAATCTGTGCTAACTCGTGTTCCCAAGAGTCTGGGTGAGTCCTTCATACTCGGTGAATTTGTTCTGCCTTTTCCAAAGGAGTCTTCTGGGTTTTCTTGGCAAGTTGTTGCTGGAGGGAGCGGGGGATTTTGCTGCGAGAGTGGGTTTTCCTTGGTTTCTCGCTGTGAGAAGGACGGGTGACTGGGGTGATTTGGACGGGATGAATGTGCTCCGAAGGTTTTGACTGGGTGGTTGTTCATCTGAGTGGTTGGACGAGCTTTGGTTGGTGGAGGTCTCTTAATACCTCATATTGTTACACCTGAGTACTGGCAGCCAATTGCCATTCCTTTACCGTAGAAGGTAGAGTTCCAGTAGCCAAATCTGAGGCTAGGTTGTAGGGAAGTCCGGCAATGTAGGAATTGCACAGGACCTCTTCATGGTCGGTGTTGGAGAGTCCGGCGAGGAGGGCAAACCTGTTGTTGTAATTGTTGAGGGATTTGACTGAAGTTGTCCCCATTCTGGGGTTCTCAAGTTTTCTTTGCGCGTTCCGAGCAGAGTCCATGGAGGAAAAGGTTGCCTTACAACATTCCGCAAACATTGACCAATTCCGGTGGATGGTGGGACTGCTAGCCATCATGGTGTAGTAACCTTCGGCAAATACCCGTCTGTGTCCTTCTCCCATAAAAGAGAGAGCAATAATGATGGCCTCTCCTTCAGCCATCTTTCCTTTCCTGAGCTGGTTGTAGGCTTTTATTGCCCCTAGCCACCAGTTGGCATCCTTGATCTTCCCTGTGAAGTCCTTGGGGAGTGTGTCCTTTCTGATACCTACCGGGCCGACAGGACCATATTCTGTTCTAGTTTTCTTTGAAGGTCCTGGGCCCAGTTGGCTGAGAAGTTTCTGCTTCGAAGAACCTGACGGCTGAGTGGTGGTAGTATACAATTGAGGGTATTTTCTTGATGAGCTGTCTCATACTGCTGGATAGGAGCAGCGGCCCTTCCAACTCTGGGTAGAGGTTGAACTGCCTGCCCTCAGCCGAGAGGACAGGATCCTTGGAACGTTTTCTGTTGGTACCAACATAGTAGGCAAGAGCTGAATAGCGGTCATGGTGAGAAGAGCTAGTTCTTTTGTTACAACACTACCACACTGTAGGTTCTGGACCAAGGTGAAGCGTACAAAGATACTAGTAGCAGGCACTCTGAAGTAGCCTGAGGACTTAGGAGGGATTCCTAACAGACCAGAAAATACATGGTATATTGTGTAGAACTAGCTGAGGAGCAAGTTCTACAATGCAAGGGTTTATATATGTTACAGGATCACACACAGACCAAGCTACGCGTGATAGTAGGCTAATCTAAATGGAGAAGCACCTCATGGAAGCTGGCAGGCATGCCATGAGGCGATGGGATCAAAGAGGCAGCGCAGTTCTGAAAGGAAGTAAGGAACCGGTCAGACGGTACATCAAAAGGAGGCAGTAAAACTGCCATGGTGAGACAGGGGATGAGAGCTGTGTAGCTCAGGAAGAGATCAACACAGGAATGGGATAGTGGTCCGAAGTAACGGTAATACTTGTCCACCAGGTGGGAGATGAAGGTCAACATTCTAACATTGTAAGTAATGTGGATAGGGGAGGACCGAACTGTTGGTTTGTAACAGGAATAGCAGCAGAAGCTGTGATGGGAGTTTTAGCCTTGAGGGCTTTGACTTTCCTCTCCTGAGACGCGTAGGACAACTCCTTCGAGGATTTCAAGGGGGATTTCGGAGTGCCTACCCCCTTTTCAGGCTCAGTACTCTGGGACTGAGGAGGGGTAGTACCATGCAGGACCTGACCAGCGACATTCTTTCAAACTCCACCCTTACCTGCTACGCAGTTCAGGGACTGAAGTTGCACAGTGGTCAGATTACCAGGACCAGTGGGGGACAAAGAGGGGGCTGGTGCAGAGCCAGCAGGAACAGGTGATGGGTGAGGAGTGAGAGTCACTCCGACAACAACCTTGGCTTCCTCTGCTGCTACCATCATAGCACAGAGGAGGGGGAATTCTTGCGCTTGTATTTCAAGGCCTTTCCACAAGACAGCAGCCATATCTTTCAATGACAGCGGTGAGGGGTTAACTTGGGGGAGGTTTAATGCGGGACCTTCAACGAGCAACTTGTGAACTGGATATGCTAGCTAGGCACTCTCCGAGTTCAGAGGGGTGGACCTTCATGCAGGAGCTAACTGGTGAATCCAATGGGGTACTCCTTTAATGAGAGGGGTGAACAATCTTGGAGGGACAGGAGGAGGGGCTACAACAACTCTGGGCAGGAGGACTAAGAGTTTGATGCTTCAACTCTCAAAATGTGGGGAGTTCGCAATGTCCGAGCACACCAGCTAACGAAGAGCTCACTGGCGTTCAAGACCGAATGCAGGGAAGAGGAAATCTAAAATCTCCAGTGGCACCTTTGCAAATATTGCAGGCGATCAACCTTCATGCACAGAACAACACTGGAAGGATGTTCTTAATGTACAATATACGCTTTTATGGAGTGTACAACCTTTGTGATGCCACAGGTAATCATGAGAACCTGCCTACCACCATCGTGGGTAGGATATGGACACTTAGGCACTCAAGTGACAATGGGGGCTAATGCTCTATGCCTGATAGCAATGTTAACCGTATTTAGGCAGCGGACAACCATATATGCGAGCATGGACGCAGTGCTCTACTGCCTCGTTTTATAGTTCCGAGAGGAACACTGTCTTTAACCCTAGACACCGGGTATGGGTGAGTGCACCGAAGAGGTGCTAACTCGGATAGAGGGAAGAGAGGGGCTCATATCGAAAGGGACAACCCAAAGGCAACGCCGATGGTTTCCTAGTCCCAAGTCGTCTTGCTACAACCACCGCAATTGTTACGCAAGTGTGTAACACCTTGCTCCTGGCAGAGCACTACATGTTCCAGCAACTGGGCTTGATACCGTTTGGAAGGTGTGACTTGTAGCAGCAACCAGACTGGCACCGTATGCTATGGACGAGCTGCAGAAACTGGACTGGCACCGGATGCAGTGAGTGGAGTTCCGGTGTGGAACCTGGACAAGGGAAGGACAGCAACCAGGCTTGATACCATATGTCCAACAGACAGGGGCTCTCCCTATCAAAGGTGAGAGTGACAGCATTGATCCGTTGATCGATGCAAGAGAAGCAACAATAGAAGTATGAGAAGGCAAAGGCTAATCAAACGCTGATGGGCCAGTTTGATAGGAACAAGATATTACGCAGTTACATAGGTGTAGATCAAGGTTACCGTTTACAGAAAGAAGCGAGCGCTATATATACTTAGGGTAGCCAGCTTATGTAATGATGAATAAGGCAGGAGTACTAGAGATCTAATACGAGATAGATCCTGAGGAGAGAATAAGTCCAAGCAATACTACCGAAAGGTGCTGATTATGGAGTTAGTAAGGATTGGCGTTAATAAAGATATAGAGAACGAGATGAAATGAGTCTGAAATGAATAGAGACCGATCAGTGATCAGTGGGACTATGGGGAAAGGAGAATAGACCCTGTTTGGGGCCAATAGCGATAGGGTCTGGGATCTCAGTGTCAATAGTGACAGGCTCTGAGAATATAGACTCCAGGAAAGAGTCCCAGTCTAAAGTGTTGCCCCAAGAGTAATCCAGGGTGGGATTAAAGGGAAGTGTGGGAAGAAAGGGGGGTTCCAAGGGGCTGCATGAGCAGCAGGAGCAGACAGACATGGTTGAGGAGGAAAATGAAATGGCTGGGAACTGTACTGTAACATTACCCCCGGTGTAGATCTGAGGCACTGTCTCAGAAATCATCTCCTGCCGGGTCGTCCACATCAGTAGTGTCCCACTCGGTGGGGTCCTCTTGAGGGCAGATAGCAAGGGAATGGCCTTCTCCTCCACAAGTGCTGCAGCGTGCTCGAGGGCAGCGATATTGAGGGTGCCCGGGTGCGGTTGAACTGCATATGGGGCAAGTATAGTGGGGACAGTCAACGTGGATGTGTTGGTGACTGTTGCAGACGAAGCAGGGTCCCATTTGTCAGTACTGCAGGGGAAGGGGTACTGGGGTTCTTCCCGAGATAGATGAGGGAGAGCGTATGTCATCTGTGGATTCACTCCCATTTCCAAGTGGGGCTGGAGTGGGGGAAGAGATGCTACTCTCAGTAGAAGGGGAGGAGGGCCCTGGGGTAGGAACTCTGGCAGCAAGTAGTTCAGCCAGACTGGTGGGAAGTATAGGGGTGGGGGAGATGGGGAAAAGATCCCGAGTGCGGATAGGGGCAAGCCCATCTCTGAGTTGAGTTCTTCTATCTGATTCCAAGGGGGGATTGGCGGTGGGGGAGACTGGAGAGGGGATGGGTAAGGTGACGGGTTGGTTGACGGCAGTGGAGGGGGAGGAGAGAGAGTCTGGAGAGACAACTGCGTCTCCAAGACGATCTGCTATGAGGAAAGGAATGTGGGGGCACTCCATGTGTCTCCTTTGAGACAATCCGAGGGACATAGGGGTTTCGTGGTAGTGTTGTTGCTTGGTCTTGGAGAGGGCGCTGAGGATGGGGTCCAGAACTGAGGATAAGATTCTAGTGGATAAGAGGTCGACACAGAGGCCGAAGCCTCTGACCCAAAGGAGGTCCAGGGTGGTGTTTCTGGCCTCCAACAGTCCCTGTTCAAGGGCCAATAGGGCAGGGGTGTCCCAAGGGATGCCCTCGCAGAGGTCTGTTGGGAAAATATGGGGATCTGCCGTGTACCAGGGGGTCCGGGAGTAAAGGGTTCGAATGGTATTATAAATCTGGTACAGTCAGGAGAGGTGGATGAGGTTGTTGTTGGTTGAGAAAAAGGGTTTCCTTTCCAAGGCTTGGAAAGGGATGGGAGCTTGGAGGATTGAGGCATAGAGGAGTCTTTGGGCGTAGATGGGGAGGCAGTTAAGACGTGCGGTGAGGGGATACTGGGAAGGCATGGGGACTGGGGAGTTCACTTTAAAGTGTTTTCAGCCTTTTATAGTGGATCAATTCTTCGGTGGCATTCCCCAGATTTCCCTCCGGTTCCCATGTTCGTTCAGAGTCCGAATATCCTTTCCAGTGTACCAGGTATTGCCTCTGGTTGGTGGTGCCCCAATGATTGATGATCTGATCAATCTCATATTCTTCTTCGGCTCCAATTAATTCCAGAGGAGGCTGAGGGAATGCTGGTCCATATTCATCCATTTCTGAATACTGTAGGATGACAATAGGGACGCATGGAAAACATCATGAATTTTCCATTGGCTCGGCAGCTTTAGTTGAAAAGCCACTGAGGAGACGACCTGGGTGATTTCAAACGGCCCAGTCCATTTTGGCGAGAGTTTTCTGGAGGGGATCTGTAACTTAAGGTTTAAACTTGGACAAAACACGGTTCTTCATCTTCTGTTATGCTAACTTGTGAGCAGCTTTGGCTTCTTTACATGCATCCTCAATGTGGGAGAGCCATTGCTCAAGTGCAGGGAGGAACATAGCTCCTAAGGGCGGATAGGAGCGGGGTTCGTATCCATAGAGTAGGGAAAATGGTGATTTCCCTGTTACAGAGTGTACTGCTGACTTATGGGCGAATTCAGCGGTCGTGAGGAGGTCCAACCATTTCTTGGATTGACTATCACAGAATATTCGTAGGTACATAGGTCTCCAACTCCTGGTTATAGTATTCCGTTTCCCTGTTGGTCTGGGGATGGTAGGCAGTGGAGAGTGCGATGTCGTAGGATAGGAGTTGGGCGAGTTCCTGAGCAAAAGCTGAGGCAAACTGAGGGCCTCAATCAGAGAGCAGTTTGTCGTGTAGACCAAACCACTTGTACACATTGTCACAAAACAGCTGGGCTATGCAATCGGCATCCACTGTTTTAGAGCAAGGGGCGAGAATTACCCCCTTACTAAGGCCATGGTCGACCATGACCATAACTGAGTCAAAGCCCTGCACCGGAGGAAGGTCTGTAATTAAATCCATGGAAATATTCTGGAAGGGGCAGGTTCCAGCGATGGACAAAGGCATTAAGGGGGGCACTGTTGGGTGGGTGTTAACTTTATTTGCCTGGCAGGTGGGACATCCAGAGACAAATCTCCAAACATAAGAGGCGAGACCCGGCCACCAATAATCCTTAGAGATTCTAGTGATGGTGCAGAGGTGTTCTTCATGTCCTTCTGAGGACGAGTGGATAGCAGCAAGGAGATCCTGACGAGTGTTGCCCAGAATATACATTTGATTTTGGAAGTACAACTTCCCGTCTCTAAAAGTCCAATCCTCCGGGTGCGACCACCCGAAGAGTGGTTCATCCTTCTCCATACCATGGAGAGCCTTGAGTACCAGGGGATCGTCCTTTGATGAGACAACAATCCAGTCGGCAAGAATGAGATCAATGGCCTTGATTCCTTTGTTCAAATCTGCGAACGCAGAGGGGGGCAGTACAATGACTCCAGTGTTGTCCTGAGTCGTATCTATGTCATCTCAATGAGAGAGGGCATCAGTGGGACCCATCTGGATCCCCAGGGTAGCTTTCCAAGTGAGGTCGAAGTCCTGTAAAAAGAGGAGCCAACAAGCCTGCCAGTAGGAAAGGTTCTGTGCGGTTTTGAAGAACGTCAAGTTCTTGTGGTCCGTCAACACAGTCACCAGGTGAGCTGTGCCCAATAGATATTGGCGCCAGCTTTCTAGTCCTCATATAACAGCAAGGAGCTCCCTATCATAGATATGATAGTTCTGTTCTGCCAGAGAGAACATCTGTGAAATATATCCACATGGCTTCAGGTCGCCATTGGAATCCACCTGCATGAGCACACCTCCTGAGGCAATGAGGGAGGTGTCAGTCATCAGGGTGAATGGTTTTGAGGGATCTGGGTACATCAGGACTGGCCTCTGCTGGAACTGTTCCTTGAGGGCAAGAAACGACATTTCTTCTAGATGCTCCCAGTCCCATTTTGTATCCTTTGTCGTCAGGTTGATAAGTGGCTTCGCTATCACTGAGAAGGATGGTATGTTACGACACTTATGGCACCGTAGGTGCAGTATTGGAAGAACTAGTAGCTGGCACTTTCAGTAGCCAGGAGACTTATGAGAAAAGGGTACGCCAGAAGATATGCTGTAATTGCGTAGAACTAGCTGGAGAGCTAGTACTACAGTAAGGGGTTTATATACATTTACAGGATTGCACACAGACCGTGCTGTGTGCAGTGGTAGTGGTAACTAGATGTACTATGAGGCCAGAGTATCCTATAAAGGGATAGTCAAGGAAACCGGTAAGTACAATGAAACGTAAAGGTGAAATGTGGAGGGAGATCAGGGAAGGGCAGTGCGGTTCTGTAGATAGCGGACAGAAAGGAACCAATAGAATGGTACAGGTAATAGAGTATAACATATCAGAGTGACATAGGGGACGGCGAACAGGAACACGAAAGGGAAAGAAGGTCAAGGGGAGAGACAGATAGAAACAGGGACTCATATGCAGTGAGAGGGGTGGGTTGGGTTGTAACATGGTATGAACTTCCTGTAGAAGTTGCAAAACCCTAAGAATGAGTGTACAGCACTCATGCTTTGTGGGGGTTTCCATTTGTCAATAGCCTTCAGCTTGATGGGGTCCATAGACACCCCATCCTTATTGACAACCATCCCAAGGTACTCTACCTCGGGCACTGCAAAAGTACACTTCTCCAGTTTAAGGAACATCTCATGTTCCCTAAAATGCTGAAGAATCTTCTTCGTCCGTTCTTCATGGACCCTGGCATCGGCTGAGTGGATCAAGAGGTCATCCATATAGATGATGAACCATCCTTCGGCGATATAGTCTGCGAAGAGGTCGTCCATAAACGACTGGAATGTTGTGGGGGAGTTTGCACATTCCAAAGAACATAACAGCTGGTTCGGAAAGTCCCATCGGAGTGATGAAAGCTGCCTTCCATCGGTCTTCTGGCTTGATCAACACGTTATTGTATCCCCATTTGATGTCAAATTTCGTAAAGATCGACAATCCCTTTAATTTGTCAACGAGATGGGAGATAAGGGGAAGGGGATACGCATTCTTGATCGTATGCTCATTGAGATACTGATAGTCTTGGCAGGATTGTAGCTTTCCATCCTTCTTATTAATGAAGAAGAAGGGGGACGCTTGTGGGGACTTGGAGGGAATGATCTTCCCTGACTTCAGATGTTCTTTTTGCATGACTGTTGCTCCTTCGGGTTGAGCGGGTAAATCTTTGACCATCTGGGAACAAAAGACTCCTTGAGTTCTATCCCGTGGTTGTACGGTCGGCTGGGCAGTAGCCGCTTGATGTCCTTCTTCTCAGAGAAGACATCTTTGTAGGCCAAGTACACACTCAGCAGCATGACTTTAGCTTTCTCCTCTGAGGCAGCTAACTGTGTGGAAAGTGTTACTTTCCCTATGATCTGTTCGGAGAGACATTTCCCCAATTCAAGCCAGAAATGGTAGACCTGCTCACCGGTCCACATTTTGACAGCTCTTCAAAGATCATCTTCGATGACATCAGTGACAATGTGGTTGTCCATGTACCTGATCAGGTACCAGTTCCTTTCTACATCCGGGTGATCTGCGTTCAGATCATGAAGCTGGTCTGGGGTTATCATAACCCTTCCAGTCTTCCATTCAATATCCAGGCATACAGCCTGCATCCAGGGTATTCCTAGGATCATGTCTTCCTTACCTCCAAGATCCGTGATGAGGAAGGTCCGCATTTCCTTTACCCCTTGATAGTCCATTAGCAGCCTGGTTCACTGCATAATGACTCTGGACTTGTTCAAAGTCCCATCTGCATTCCAGGGTTGAATGGGATGTACGAGGTCCTCCACCGGGAGGCTATACGCTCTGACGAGCGTTTTATCTATAAAACAGCCTGATGCTCCTGTATCAAGAAGAGAGGTCAGCCTGATGATTTTGCCTGTATCTTTCCAGATCAAAACTGGGAGACGAATAGTCCTCATATTTTGACCAGAAATAAATATTGGGGCAATAGTTACTGGAGACAATGACACTGGGGCATTTCTCTGATTCAAAAATCCGCTGTGGGTGTACTGTCTGATCCTAGCCCACTCAACCATTCACTACTCAGGTGGTGTATCTGTGCAACAAGTGTGCAGATGAGCTTGTCCATCACAGTAGTATGGAAAGTGGGACAATTGTGCTCCCGAAAAAGTAATTCTCGGCCTGAAGGCTTTGCTTCAAAAGGATATGGACTTCAGATGGACTTTGAATACCCCAGGCACTTTGAATTAACAGATAATTTCTCATTTCCAATGCCCAAGGAAATTTTTACCAAGGCACTTCGAATTACAGCGGTTTTCAAAGGTTCATGGGGAATGTGCTTTCTTTCTTACAATTTGGCGATCACGTGGGGATCACATGTCCTGGACCCCAGATGCATCGTGTTCGCCACAGGAAGTTTTCAGCGGCACCGTCCTCACCATCCTCACCGTCCTCACATTCCATGCCCAAATGCCAGGCATCCCAGGACCTGAGGGCTCGCATTCCAATCCTTCACCATGAAGGCCTATCCGTCAAGGAAATCTGTCGTCGACTCGGTATCAAGAAATCATTGGTCTATCTCGTCCTCAAACTTCACAGCCAGTTCGGTGTTGTCTCAAATCTCTACAACTACTCATGTGCAGTGGGCTGTCCTCGTTCTCTTAGTCCAGCAGATCTTGCCTTCCTTTCCACTCTTTTAGATCATCGAAGATGCCTTTATCTCGATGAACTGCAGGACGAGCTGCAGCTCAAACACGGTGTTCGTACAACCCTTCCAACTCTGTACCACGCCCTCCGGTGGCTTGGTGTCAGTTGAAAAACCATTTCCGCCTGTGCATATGAATGAAATGAATTGGTCCAGGCACTGTACATGAATAGGATTGCCGAGGAAGTTCCAGATGCAGGTATGCTAATGTTCGTTGATGAGGCTGCAAAAGACGAGCGTACGATTTCACGGAGATATGGGCGCTCAAAAAAGGGTGTGCACTGTGGTTCAGAGGCGTTTTGTCAGAGGTATGTGATATTTGATCGTCCCAGTGATCACATTGGATGGCATCATTGTATACAATATTGTGGATGGTCCTGTTGACAGCGACCATTTCTTCAAGTTCATCAAGGATCTTGTCATATGCATTTCCTCTTTTTCTAACTCGATTACTAACATTGCTTCGTGTAGATGCCGTTCACAAACCCCTACCCCGGCCTGCACAGTGTCCTTATCATGGACAACTGCCGCATCCATCATGGTGAGCGCATTCGGCAGTTGGTCGAAGATGAACACCGTAAGTACTATTTCTTCTATGATTGACTGATAAACTGATATAACTACATAGTTTGCAAGCTCATCTATCTGCCACCGTACTCACCTGATTACAACCCGATCGAGCAAGTGTTCTCTGCGATCAAGGCATATCTCCATTGTCAAGGCTCAAACGACTCACCCATGATGTCTATCATTCAAGCGTGTCAGAGTATTATGCCTGACAAGGCCAAGGGGTATTTTCAGGCATCAGGATATATTTTGTAGCACATCTTGTATTGTTGTTTCGAATCCTCGTGTTGTTTTTTCTATCCTGTCATATGATACATTTCGAGTCCATTCACAGTGCGCAAATCAAATCAGTGTTGTACTGTATCAAACATGCATAGTACTAAAAAGATGGCTCTTCATCCTCGTCAATGGCGAACCCATGCGGCACCGGAAGCCACTGCTTCTGTGAATCACAAAAGTATAATAAATCGTAGTCCCAGCCCTTGTGACAGTCTGGATCATGTGCCCGCATTGGTGGCCCCGTGAAGCGCATACCACCTCCACTGTGAAAACATTTCTGATACACCACCTTTTTTGGCTGTTCCTCACTGGCCTGCTTGTCTGATGAGGCCATATTACTTCATTTTCACTTTGCGTTGGGCCCATTCCACCATGCCATACTACCTTTCTTCAAACGAATCACATCACCTGTGGAGATGCCAAGATCAGCAAGAAGCTTGTCATTGACATCAGGACAGATGTTGGGGCCAATGCCATTGAGTTCCAGGGATGTCTTGTAATCCTGCGCTTGTCGGACACCTAGGTACTCCTCAGCATACTTGAGGTACTGTGTCAAATGGGATGGAGAGGGAATGGGCTGTGGCGACGACAGAACGTCTTGGTTCTTCTTCCGAGTTGGAGTACAAGGAGTTGTCTGGGCTGGTGTGCAAGCACCAGCAATCACAGACGAATTGGAAGAGGTTGCATTTCCAGCAGCCAAAGGAAGGAGACCAGACTGGGCTAGTGTCTGTATCAAAAGAATAGATGTCAACGAGTTGACATCAATAGCCGGTGCCGGTGCCACAGCGGCAGGGGACGGTGGTGGTAG
>JBBPNY010000584.1:0-14862 GCA_038091165.1 Rubroboletus pulcherrimus
GCTCTGGCGGGTTGGGCGAAAGTGCCGCGGCCCTCCCACGATGTATTACTACAAATTCGGAATTCGCTTCGATGGTTCACACACGGTTCTGTCTCTGATCTGTGAGAATTGTCAGACAAAACCTCGTCTCTTGAGTGTCGTTCCTCTTAAAGTGTGCGTTCCTTGACAATGCGACATTCCACTTGAACACTCGCCGTCAACGCACATAACTAGGCATAAACTCAATTCAAGCCGGATGTAGATTGGTTTCTAATACCACCCTTTGATGAGGCTATCGCGTCTTTTCTTCGTCAGGTGAGGTACTGTCCATCCCATCCCGCCCAATTTCCTCCTCCATCGGAAGAGGATCAAAAATCCGGCCACTTGGACACATGCGTAGTGTCTGCACTGCAACATAAATCCACAACAGCAGAGTAGCAACTGCATAGATCGCTCCCCATATACGAAAGAAAGCAGACGAAAACGTCGTAGCCAGTGCAAGCGTACAATTCGCGTATACTCCCTGCAATCTCATACGATCAGCCGCATGGACATCTGAGGAACACATTGACGCACGTTGGGGAAAATCATGGACCAAAACGTCAACCTGAATGGAACTCGGGTTCGTCGCAGCGAATGCCACAGTCCGAGGAAAGCCGAGATCATCCACATGCCTCCAAAGGCCCACAATGCAAAGGCGGTCACGACGCATATCACATTGATGGTTTCTCCGGTGCTCGATGTACTGAGCAATCCGTCAGTCTTTCCTTGGGTTAGAGGCAGTATTGACTTGAATCCCGAGCCGATCAGAAGGATGGCATAAGCACCCTGCCCAGCAGGTCCTAATGGGAAGAAGATGGACAGAACGGCAGGTCCCTTTGAATAACCATACACAATGGTGCGAAGGAGGTATACGGTGAGGAGCATCATGGTAAATGCCAATCCGATAATAACCATACACGCCGAGAAGGTGATTGTGAGGAGCGCATCATTCAGCGAGTATGGGATGAGAGCTTGTGCAATGGTTCCCCCTGTGGACGATCCGACAATCAGCGTCACAACAGGAAGCAGCCAGCTGAGGGTCATGGACTCGAAAGTGTGTTCTTGACGCGTGATCCTTAACGGCTGTGAGTCCATGATCACAGTCCGCATGAAATGACCGACATGATGTACACCATGCCCCAGCAGCACAGTATTGATATTGCGACGTCCAGCCACCACAGTGCCCATATGGCGTAGACAAACGGTCGACCGAATTTATAGGTAACGTCAATCACAGTGATTGAGACAGTTAAGAGTGTGGTGGCACCCATTGGGAAGGTCCCAAGATATAGACTCTGGACTGGGTGTCGCAGCATACGATTCCAGGTACCCGGGATCAAGATGTACCTGGCCGCGCTGAGCGCAGTGAACAGCACGAATAATGCAAGGTTGAGGAAGAAGAAAGCAAGGGAGAACGAGTTCATGACATGCGGGTCGGAACCATACGGAAAGCTATGAAAGAGTATGGAGATCGATCCGGTCCCTGTTGAACATTAGAAAACTGTGAGTTTAAATCTGTAGGCAGGTCAGGTCGATCCTGGGCTTCGAGAGCACGTTTGGGATGTCTGCTATACCTCCTCGCGACTACTGGAGACACACTTACCCATCGTAACTGCAAACCATGCAGGTGTGAAATGTCTGCTCCCATGCATAGTGACATGTGCCTCCACAACAGAAGAAACATGCTTGCCTTATTACATCGCCCGGGGTTCTTTTACGCGACGGACGGCAGCCTTGTCCACTTGGAGTCATGGAAGTGCAGTGAAAGTTGGAGGGACTTTATTTAAACTGAACGCAGTTTATGGTCAGGAATTGAGAGCAGGCAGTCGGGTGGCAAAACGATGCCCCGTGGTGTCCTGGTTGGTGACCAGACCCGGACCGATGGCTCATAGCGCTCATGGCTGCCACGGTCTTGGATTTCGGTCGAGTTTAGGGGGCCGCGCGGATTCGCAATCGCACGTGATAGTTGTTTGACTTATGTAAGGAGGCATTCGGACGTTCGGAAAGTTTAATATTTCTGTGACTTTTTGTAGATAACCCTGCTTTAGTACTCCAAAAATTCGCGTTTTTTCATTGATCAATCATCACGTGCACGTACGGATCCGCGCAGCCCCCTAAACGAGTCCCCTTTGTTACAGGCACTGAACGTCAAACTTGAGATGCACCTGACAGCGGGCCTCAACGGATGTAAAGATTACATTCGTCAGGCTCACAAGTATGTGAGAATGGTTGAAGTTGCCCCTTGCAAATTTGGTGGTTTGGGCAGACCAGACTAGGTCTGATTGGATATCGTCCAGTAGTGATATTCTGGATGTAATACCAAAGCTGATACAGTATGAACAAGTCGAGTATTAATTAGACCAAATCATATCAAGTTTCCGGACAAAGGAACAGAACGAGGGAGGTATCACTGCAGACACGGAAGAAGTAGTATCAGAGTCCATCCAGTGCGCCTCTAAGCCAAGGATGGTTCCGAACTTCCCCGATGTCAGCTCGGAGACAAGGTTCGGGCTCCAAGCATCGGCTCATGAGATGCAAACAAGAGTTGCTTAGCTGCCTTCCAGGGAGTTCAGAAAGTATAATGCGTCCTTCGATGGCATCCCGTTCCGTAGGGAAGGGCGACATGCCAGTGAGCAGGTAAGACATCAAGACACCCAGAGTCCAGATTTCGACGGGTGGAGCTTGATACGGCTGTTTAAGCAAAACCTCAGAGGCAGCATACGCTGTTGTACCGAAAAAGAGGTTATAGAACGGCTGGCGTTGCGCTGGATCTACCATGGTCGCGCTACCGAAATCTATGAGCTTAACCTGACATCAAGAAATGAGTCCAGAAGACTCCCAGCTCGCATAATGATACACACCTTGAAATTCTTGTCAACGACCAAATTTTCATCTTTGATGTCACGATGACATATTCCGTGGCTGTTAAGATAGAATACGGCCTCGACAACCTGAGCCATGATGTAGCGCGCTTGTTTCTCCGAAAGTCGCTTGTGTTTCGTTTGTTCAATACACTCAAACAAGTCGTGTGAAGGGCGGCGAGAATAGCGGCATTTCGGAACCTCGAGGGAAACACCCGAGTGCTCCTTTGGAACAGAGATATCGTGAAGAACATCGTCGTCCGACGGAGAGTCTGAAAGGCGAAGATTAATAGGAGGTAGTTGACTGCACACTTGGGGTGGGGTATCCGGTTCCGATTCGGCCACAGAGAATTCAGACGCTGCGGGGGACAAAAGTGGAGTGGAGGAAGAGAGATATGGGGTCGACATCTCCGGCGAAGAATGGTGAACAGTGTGTGACTTTGCTCTCTTGCGCCACGGAGATCCGTGCAATTCCTGGACCTACGGGGGTTATGACCATCAATCGACAAGGGGCGGAGACTCAAGAGACTGACGACATAGAAAAACGATTCGTCCTCGAAAACATCGAGACATTTGACGATGTTTTCGTGATTTATGATCCTAAGGAGCATGATCTCCATTGGAATTCTCCCCAAGGTTTCGTGGTTGATCCATGCTTGCTCCGGAACTTTATCTTTGATCACAAACTTGACCGCGACTTCCGATTTAAGACGACGATGTAACGCAGTCATAACGAAACCGTAACCACCCGACCCCAGCTCGTCCCCGAGTAAATATGCTCGCACAAAAGCTGGATTGAGGTGGTGCCCAGGGGGGAAGCGAGGGGAGTAGTTCACTGAGCAAAGGTCGTCGGACATCGGGTTCGGCAGGGAAGTGGCCGAAGGAGAGGGGTGGAGGGGTGGAAAATGTTCGTCACCATAGGAGAGAAGGAGGGACTCTGGCTCTACCGAAGTAAGTACCGCCTCACAGGGGCCCAGACGAGCGGACGCTGCAGGATAGATAGCGTCACAGGAGGACGAGATGGGTTTGCAGCGCAGCGAATGGCTTGCGGGAGACACATCATGGTCACAAAACTGAGGGGACGAGAGCGGAGGGGAGACGCAATGGTCGATGAGAATCTCACTGTGAGTGCAGAACGGGGTGCCCCGAGGGGAGGAAGATGCACGACTCTTTGCTCGAACGCCGGCTAAGAGACTGGGACTGGATCCCCCATGTGTTATGTGGGCGGGATGCGCTTCCATGAGATATGGAGCGAGTTGGTTTCGGGGGTGTCGCGATGGAGGAAGCGAGGAAGGGTCGAAGGAACGCTGAAACTGCCATTGGAGAGTTGGAATGCAAACAGTGCTTGTCACCGGGGGCGACTCAGGAGGGGATCGCCGGATGCCATCAGCCGAGGGCGACTTGGCCCGACGATGCTCTTTTCGGGACACTGGCAAGACATGACAGACGACAAGACACTTTCCACGACAGCATCCGCGTGCTGACGTATTACGCAACACCTAATCACCACCATCACCCATCCTAGTATATATCTTCATAGTCTTCCCCAATGTCCAGGAACCGACGAATCTCTTGACCGTCGACTCCATTCTGCCGTGTAAAATACGCAAGGAGGATCGAATAGTTGTCTGCCAACGCATCAACGTCTGCCACTCCCTTGCCGAGAGCGCAACACTGACCAGTCCACCGAACAGCAGCTTCGTGTGCGAGCATGATCGCCCTCTTTTTCTCCTCTACCTTGACTGGATCGCAAGCACCGTATGCCTCGAGCTCTTTCTCCAGCGCCGTAATCTGCTGTTTTGCCTCCGTAACCTTCTGAAGCGCGCTTGTTCGTGCTACCTGTGAGGAGAAGACAGCTGGACCATCATAACATGAAATGGACCAAAAGACATACGCTCTCGGGTCGCAACACCCTTTCACGATCTAGCGCAGCTCGTAGCTCTGCGACTTGGTTTTCGTGGTTCTTCTTGGCATCCTTTGCCGTATCCAGCCTGTTTCGTAGCTAGGAGACAGTCAGCAAAGATATGGCACGAGGAACAATGTGTCTTCGTACTATACTTCCTCGCTGTGAGGGGAAGCTCCAGAAGACTGCAGTCGTCGAGAATCAGCGCATACATCCACCTTTATGTGTACTTACAGTTAGAGGACCCGATCTTGTCGCCCTGCACGAGGCCATCATCGACGAGGGACTGTAAAACTTCTTTGACAGACTGTGAGACTGACTCCAAGAAATCACAAGAACATCCAACTGGAGGTTACGGGTCCGCGTACCAATGCCCTTGAGTTTTGGTCCAAGTTTCTCTAGTTCCTTGAGCTGTAAACATGGTGAACAAGTTTGGACACGGGTGAAATGTCATGAAAACCCACTTGAAAGAAGTCTTTCTGCTCAAACGATTAGATAGCAATGCAAGTAAAAGCTCATGACCTACTGATTCGCGAAATATCTCGAGGAGTTTGACACGCTTCTCTTCAGCGGATAAACCTCGTGGCGCCTGCGAAAGTTAGCAACGTTCGCAAGGTGCCATAATTCGCGTACCATTGGTGTCAGAATTCGGAGAGTCACAATGCGCATCGCGCAGGCAATCATCCCGTTTTCTGATCACATGACGTACCTCGAACATCGCAATACGATATCTCAGGTGGCATAAGAAAACCTGCCTACGGGGAACAGAATGAACTCATATTCTGCATGTATGAAAGTAGTAACCGTAGCTTTGATACCAACTAAACAAAAAGAGTGTTAACGAACTGCCGATCCTGTGAAGCGGAGAGTGCTCATAGGCTGGAGCGGTGATTATACAGAGGAAGCGCGTGCAGAGCGAAGCGAGGCCATGCAGTCATAGTCCAGAGCAAGGATTGGATGAGAGTCTGAGTGGATTGGAAAGACAAAGCATTGTCCCAGAAAGGAGTGCTGGCTGTCGAGTTGAACCGGATAAGATGTGGACGATGAAGAAATCAAGTAAATGTGATGATGGATGTTAGGTCGTGACATGAAGATTTACAAAAGAAAGTGGATGGGTCGAGAATATACATACACCCCTTCAGCGCAAACGTAGAGGGGTAACGATGCTACGATGGCCAAGAACATCCACACAGAAGAGGTTGACTGTCACCGGACCAGGTCAACTGGTGGCTGTGTCTGCGAGGGATATCGATATGCCACGAATTCTTTGTCCTGTTCGACCCGCTCTTCGATAGCCTTTCGAGAAGCAACAGACAACCGAGGACCTAGGCGAGATGCCGAGTTGGGATATGCAGGGGCGAGATTGTCATCATTTGGGTCAAAGACGGGAGATGTCAGACGTGGGAACTCATGTGAACTGTATCCGTTGGTCTCCAAAGCGGTGGTTGACTTCTTGCCTAACAGCATAGCGAAGCCAAATTTGTTCTTGCGCTTGGTAGGTGTAGGAGGGATGGCAGGATTCTCCTCGATGTCTCCAAGACGACCTAGAGACCCGCGAGATATGCCGAATTCACTGTACATCCCGTTGGGAGTCCTCATCCGGTCATTACCACCAGTGAGTGGCATTGTCTGGATACCTAGGGTAGGGCGTGTCCCGATTCCACTAAACGATTGTCGCCTTGATTCATTCCGGAATGGTGCATGGGGTGGTGCAAGATCTTGCATGTCTTGTCCGAGATGACGAAGATCGTGTGTTGTATAGAGCGTCTGTGGCCTTATATCTCCACCCACACCGTGTTGCGCTCGAAGCTTCACCTCTCCAGGGAGTGGAGGCAACGACTTTTCTCTGGAAAGTGTCACGTGGGGCCGCGGGGATGCTGACTTGGGCAACGTCATGCCATTGATGGAGGCAAATGTCGCTTGTTGAAGCTTCTGACGCATATCCGGTTCCGACGTGACAGGATGGATTGACACCCTTAGTCTCCCGTTCTCATCCGGGGACATGTCAAACACTTCCTTTTCGTCTGTTTGTCCGCTGTTCTTCCGGTCGTTGCCATCGCCATTACCGCCTGAGGGGCGCGATGAGGTTGGTGACGGAAGAAGACTGGTTGGAGCCGTAGAAGGTGACATACCAGCGGACGAGAACCCACCATTCCGTGGGGACGTCGTTGAGGGTAATGAAGGTGTCGATGCGTGTCGACCTCCTGTACCGCCGAGATGTTCCCCGGGCCCACGCTCTACAAGATACGACAGTGGCGGAGGCGGCGCCAAGGGAGAATCATCGTCATTGCGGTCTAAAGATCGTAACGAGTCACGAGGAACAGCGGCGTTTTCGTCTTTGTGCGAGGTGCCTCCTTTAACGAGTTTCCAGATCTTGGCGAGGCCGTTGCGTTTCTTCTTGGGTTTTTCGTCAGTTACTGCTGTGGACGTTTCTTCCTCGTTGGTTGTCGGCGGCCACAATTGACTGTGCCTTTGCGTGGACAGTGTGCTTCTTTGGCCACCCGGCGAACGAAGATGAGGGGCATTCGCTTCACGTTGCAATGCCACGCTATGAGGAAAGTAACAGATAAGCGCACGGCCCCCACGACTAGCTGGGAAACCAAAACCCAACACGTACTGCATATCAATCATACTTCCCGAGATCCCTGAAGGAGCCAGGCTATCCTGACTTCGCCACGCAGAGCTCAGATTTTTGAACCCAAAGAACCGCGACCGCCTAGGTGACACAGAACCCGGGCTATGTGCATCCGAGAACGATGCTTGGGAGTATGGCTGTCCCAAGCTCGGTTGAACTTCGATTGGAACTGTTAATAAGCTCGCTGGCCTCATGCTGATAGCAGAGTACCTCGAGCTCTGCACCGGGCCAAGGCCACTGTCTGTGAGGGGTGCTAGGCTATTCGAGGAGTAGAGTGACGTGACATCCACCACTGAACCTCGAGAAGACTTGCGCGGCCTACTGCGCTCATGCTTCTCCTGCCTCCGTCGGCGCTCTTTCTCCTGCCTCTCTTCACGCCGTACATCAACGTGTTCGACGATGAGCCCATTGTCAAGGAGGGTGATGTCACGAGACACGCTGCGAATGTGGTGTGTACTAACTCCGCTCGGTGTGGATGTGACACGAGGTGGTTTGAGCTTAAAGGCGTTATCATCGACCACGCTTAGATCGTAGGCTGAACGACGAAGTTGAGAGTATGTGTCACGAACGCTGTTTTCGAGCAGCATCGACTCTTGCATAGCACGAGTATGAGCGAGAGCTTCGGCCTCGAGCAGCGACCTTTGAGCCTTGACATAAGCATCAACAGTCTGTTGCCTCGATGTCGGCTCTTTGGGTGTCTAAGGCCATGGTGTGTAAGCGTCCTTTCAATGCAAGATCAGGAGTGCTCACCATCGTAATCCACAATTTCAGATTTTGCTCAGTCAAGCGCCCGCCTCTGGCTCGAGGTCTAGAAGAACACTCGGAAGGCAAGATTCCGGAAGCCTCTTCCTCCTCTTCTCTTCTCAACAACTCCTCGAAGAGTACGTCACTTTCCCTGTCCCATATGCCAGGACCAATGACGATGACATCGGCCATATCTTGGTCTCTCATTGCGCACTCGACACATACATCTTCCTGTGGTTGTGGGGGGTTCGGGGAGAGGATTGGATTGATCGGGTCGGGCGTGGCTGCTGCAGGAGTGATATAAGTGGGGTGTTGGGGATAGGCGCGGGGGTTTGATGATATGGGGATAGCCAAGGTGGGGCTGTACGGTCTCGAAGATGATAGGCCGTTTGCGGAAGATAGTCTGGAAACCGCAGCGCCGTCCGGTAGAGGATACGAAGACTGACGCATAGCCGCAAGATGAAGAGAAGGGGGTATATCACGAGCGCCGGATGGCGGTGACGGGGGAGGGTGAATGAGCGACTCTCCAAATGATTTGAAGGAGTCGTTGAACAGCTTGGAGTCGACGAAACTGGAGCCGTTGAGCAAGGGAGTCGAGGTTCCGTTGCTCTGATAGTTGTTGTTGTCATCAAAGCTGTATCGCTCGAGTGGACGACGAGTGTTTCCTGGGGGGGAATACGAGACTGCGGTTGCTGAAAGGAGCCCGTCTGTGTCAGAGGGATGTGACATGTCATACTTTTCGTCGTTGAGAGTTCGTCTGTCGTTCGTGGGATCCGCCGTATGTGACTTGGAGAGGCCTAGAGCTACCGACGGTAGTCTTTGGGTATCACTGGGGGGGTCATCCCGAGGATGTGTATCACCCGAGGTGCGAATCATGGAAGGGGGTCTGTTCGTGGGTTTTGAGCTGAGAGAGAGGGTGGGATATCTGTTGTCCTTGAAATCGAGATCTGAAATGGCAAGGCCGTGCTGGAAGAAATTGAGATGGAGGTTCGGAGAGAGTGGGGAGACTGTCGAATCTTGTCGTGCGGTTTGAATCGTCGAGACCGTGGCCATCGCCAAAATCAATCAACCGGAGATAACCTGGGTCTTGGGAAGGCCTTCGAGGGAAAGTAAGCAAAAGAGAAAATGAAAATGGCAACTGTTAAGGCTGGTCAGCTGACACCTTCAGCAAGGGCGTGGCTGCCTCACGAAGGCAAAACAGAACTGGCAGCTCTGTCGAAGATACTACTTGCAGCGAGCAGTTAGGGTAGGATACAAGGACAAGCTGTTTGGCCGTCTTGCGCCGAGCGTGGGCGATGCCAACCAATGCCAAGTTCCAACTTTGCTCAATTCCAGTATCATTTTCCCATGGCACAAGGCACAGCTCCGACGAACATTCCAGCATGCAGCTTCACCCAGCTCGAACTGGTCAATGACAGCCTGACATGTTCACCCAAACATTCGTGTTCAATCATCGAACTGTTCGTCGTTGGGAACGCTGTCGACTTGCACCGGTGGCAGTGGTAGCTGTTGATAATTTCGGCCCCGAGCACGTCAGATCTCGAGGTTCATCAAGTTTCACCCTGCGGTGGCGCCTTAGCCGCTCCAAAAGCATCGCGCCACCCCCCACAAGACATAGTACCCTCCACCAACAATCAGAAATCCGAGACGAGGACCAGCTTGATGTCCACACGAGCCTGGCGTTGCCAACCACTGTTTGAAATACGGCTCATCGTGCGAACCACTGGGCGCGTGAAACTGCCGTTCCCGGTGCAGACGGAGTGTCGGGAAAATCTCCACGTACTGGCAGGACAGTTGCCTGTCATCGCGTCTGACGGTCTAGTAAATCTAAAACATACGAGTACGACAAATCTAGCGTAGTAGTAATGGGAGTATTTACATGATCACATACCAAGGCTCGAGGACCCCAAACCCCGCAAACAAATCAACGACAAGAATGCAACACATCTCTACTAAGCACACCCCTGCGTGCCTTGCCAGCTAATCATCCGTTTCTCGTCCATGCCCATGAGCCACTGTCGAGTGTTGAATCCAGCCTGACTTTCCATTCTCGCAATCACTTCGGTGGCAGCGTCACGGGTAATGTTGGTGGTGGATCTCGTACCGAGCCTCCGAGGGCCCTCTACCCGCTCCGTGACCCCCGGGACATATCGTTGGCAAGGCACAAACTCGGGAACGTCACGCAAGTTCCGGGCTGACAGTGGCCTCCGATTCGGCAAAATAGATGTAGGTGGGAGCGACACCGGTAGCTCTTTGGTCCTCGGCGCTGGTACCTCTGCCAATGGAGCTGCTCCAAGTTTGCAGTGGAGGCCAGACAAAGGACACTGGGATATCCCCGAGCCCGACGGCCTTTCTGCGCAGACATCCGACGCTTGTGATGGTGATAATGGCTCCGCGGGTGCGCGACTGCGACAAACTTGCCTGACGCATTTTTGGACAACCCCGGACACCCATTGTTGTATGTCCTCGTTGGTGAGGGGACGGAAACTCACAGGGGCTCTGACTTCACTGTCGGAAGCATCGTCATTCGACGACACATGCATGACCATACTGACATCTGCCGCAGAATCTTCGGAAACCAGGAAATCCTCATACGCGTCAAGAGGAGCATGCACTGTCCTTCTGGACCCAACAAGGTTCAGTTCTGACTCGCTATTGGCATCGATTGCGGCAATGAGGTCGGCCCCGAGCATGTGAGGGAGCATGCTTTCATCCGCCGAGGACCCGCTGGAATACTGAGAATCGCTGTCCCATTCCGAGTCGCTGTCAGATGTGGAAGAACCATCGATTGCATCATTCCTGCATCGACGCGCGGTATACCTGCGATTACGGAGGGCAGCCCGGGCGAGAACACCAAGTCGGCGTCTATGGGTCGGGTATTTTCTCAGTGGAGTCAGTTCATGTACCGTAGGGGACCTCGGTAGCAATGCTGGTCCTTGTTGAAGAGCATCCTGGCTGGAGACCGTCTCGATGACGAAGGTCTGCTCCCACATCGACTGCCCCTTCGGATAGACTTCAGTGAGGAACGAAGCACGCCAGCACCTTTCCAATGTAGTATAGCTAGCCCGTGGCCTGGTCCCCTCAAGCAGCATTGCCGGGTTGTGGACGAGAATGTGTGGTGACATTGGTGTGACCTGGTGGTCATGTCCAGAACTTAAGGCTCGGTGCCCGGAGCAGCGTCCTGCGGATGCCATTGGCGCCGAGGGATACCGTCTGATGACTGACTGAGGAATGAAATCCAAGCTTTCAGGACGTCGCTTCGCAAGCTAGATATCAATGGTACCATAAGTATTATAACGAAGGAAACAATAGCACTTACAACTTCCTTTCCTTCGACCAATGAGTGTCCCGCCCGGGCGCTTTGGGCAGTGCTCCCACGAGCAGCGCGGCCATCCGGGAGACGAGAAACAGCGATTTCCGCCACAGGGTTATGGTGATCTCGGACTATAACTGTCGTTGGGGTGGACGCCACATTCTCGTCCGTAGCAGGCTGACCAGAGGCGACCGTCAAGTTTCTTTGTCACCTTACAGATGCAACGTGCGACATACCACATCAGAGAGATCCTCACTTATTTCCACGCGCGCTGGTGTGCTCGGATGGTCGGCAGTGACAAGCTGACCGCCCTGTTCAATAGCCTACTCATCATTAGCGTCGGCAAAAGGAACACATTGTGGATACCTGCCTTCCCAGCTATTGGTCCATTAATTTCTATTGTAGAATGCTCTTCAGGAACAATTTGTTGCACACAAGGAGCCACAGGGCATGCTTCTCCCAGATCACAGTTGGACAAGGTAGCGTCTATCGTTGTGTCGAAAAAGACAACCTCCGCTGCGTCTGGGACAGGAAGCGGAATGTGAAGAGGTCCGCGGCCGTCCCGCGCCAACAGGTGGCTGGAATTAACGTTCTTTTCAGTAGAGTCAGCATCCAGGGGATGATAGATTTCGGGAGGGACTTGGTCGTCATCTGTTTTCCCAGCTGATAGCAGTAGTATGGTGTGTGGCGCAACCTCGGAGTCGACATCCAAAGACTCTGATGGCTCCATGACCACGGAGCATACGTTGACCGTCGCACTACAGGTGAGGGGCGTACTCTGATGTTCTCTGTCGCAGGGCGATACTGAAGCAAGGGATGGACTCTCCACATTTAGGTCAACTTGCTGCGTGGCATTGGACCTGTGCGATGAGTTTATCTGTTCCTGGGTACTTTGTTCGTTAGCGAGTGCGCACTCGCGGGCGTGCATGCTATCGAGTACGGGTTGCCGCAAATGAGGCAAGATGATAACGATGTTTGCGAGTGTCAGCCCGATGCTCGCAATCCCGTTTAGGATGCGGGAGTCGGGGAGCGTCAATCCCAACATCACAAGAAATGGCGGAGAAGCGATGCCTGTCTCGTGTAGCCATGCTGTAGTTGATGCGAAGCTGTAAAGACCTGCTCTGCAATTGTTCATTGTGCTGAGTCAGTGGACAGAATGGACATCAGCGTGCGCGGTGAAAGGACTCGGAGCCTAGCTCGTGCGGAGGAGAATTGAGCGACACTGTATATTCGTTTGGTTGTCACCTGAGCGTGTCATTGTACGCGTCACATCACGTGCTTGCAAAATCAACAGATTCCTGTTACTTAGGTCGTCGCCTGGGGCTGTGGCCAGATTGCGCCGTCCCGTTTGACCATGTCCAGTCTGTAACTCGAAAAATCCCCAAGGTAGACATCACGACAACCTGGGGAGGCGGTCGGCGGCAGTTGCTAAGTGTGCTGCCAGCGGCTGGATGCTTGCTCACCTCCCCAAAGTGCGTAGCTGCTGCTCGTCCAATGAGCAGATGCGAAGCGAGGGCAATGGCACACATAAATAGTTGCTAAACCGAGATTCAATTGATGGTCCGTGTCGCACTCACTTGACACGACGTGCAACCTGAGGTGATATGAGTGCGGTAAGATGCAATTTACTCTCACCGGACCCGCACCACACCGCAATGCATGAACTTTCGGGACGCCATGTCGTGATTGGGGTATTGAACTCTAGTCGTACCAGTGAGCAGATAAGATCGAAGCCTTGCATCGGTGACTGAACTGGGACGTGTAGTGGAGAAGGAAAGAGGATCAACACGGTAAGCGCATATACAGAGTTGATGCTAGTCTATGTCCAACAATCCTTTCACGTCTACTCTCTCCGCTCGCCAAGACGAATTATTTGCGGTACCTACGAAGGATGAAATAGAGCAGACAGGGAAGAGAGAACAGATACTGACCACAATACACTCTTCCTGTTTTTCCTCATTTTTCGCTGAAGCTGAAGCATGCCGTAGAGGAGAGCCTCGGCAGTAGGAGGGCACCCGGGCACATAGATGTCGACTGGCACAATACCTACAGGAGACACGTGAGTGAGTGAGTGGTCAAATTTGAGATGGAGAAGCGACATACGATCGCAGCCTCTGACGACGGCATAAGAGTAGTGATAGTAACCACCACCGTTGGCGCATGAACCCATGGAGATGACCCATCTTGGCTCTGGCATTTGGTCGTAGACTTTTCTCAAAGCGGGAGCCATTTTGTTGGTGAGCGTTCCGGCCACAATCATGATGTCACTTTGACGGGGACTGGCACGGAAGACGACACCGAGGCGGTCCTGGTCGTATCTGGCAGCAGCCATGTGCATCATTTCGACGGCGCAGCAAGCAAGACCGAAAGTCATGGGCCACATTGAGCCCTGACGAGCCCAATTGACGAGTTTGTCAAGGGTTGAGAGGACATATTCTGCCGAGGAGGGCAAGGTGAGGGACGCGGATGGGGATGATGCGGTAGTGGAGGGGACGTACCGGCCTTGTTGTTGGGTGTTTCGAGACTGCGTTGGTTTGAGCCGCGGATGGCAAGGGAGGTGATGGGTTCTGTCGGAGAAGTGGAAGAGGTGGGTATGGGATCTGGGGCATGGACAGAGTTTGAGGTGTGCACCAATCGGGAGGCTACGGGGCGGTGAGCGGGGAGAGTGCAAGGGAGAGAGGACATACCGAGTGCAGGACGGAGTGCTGCAGCACGAGAGACTGGGACGAGAGGTGGGCAGAGACATTTGGAGATGGCTGGGACACGCACCTGGTGCTCTCAGAACAGCGAGCGACATAGTTGGAGGGATGGAGATGTGCGTTCCCACGGAGAAACGTCGGTGGCAGGTCGCCAGAAGGGGAGTATTAGCCCCTGAGTGGAGAGATGGGAGAGCGAAAGTTTCGTCGGTGGGAGAGCAGACGGGGGCCGTCGAGGGAGATGGCCGACTCGGGTGTCGTCGATTTAGTAGCCCAGCTGATGGCTGGAGCGTGCCCGACTTGGTCTCTCCTCCTCTCCTCCTCTCCTCATCCCCTTTCTCACGACCAAGCGAGCACAGTCCAGGCCCTCAGTACGTATAAGAGTGGGGCTCGCTTTTCCGACCCTTCGTGGTCACTCTTTCTCTTTTTCTTTCTTCTCTTTCTCTCCCAGTCACTCCCTTGCGCGGCATGCTCACCTTCTTCAAGTCCGCCAACCCCGCTTCAAAGCAGCCAAAGTCTCTCGTGGCCAGCGAGAAACAAGACGATGCTACCCCCACAGTCGACATCACCATCGAGCCCACCCCCCTCCAGGATGCCCCCGCTCTCAGCGCATCTGACCCTTCCACGCAGCCCACCGACGAGTCGGTGGCCAGACTCTCCTCTGCGTCTATACCCACCATAGACTCCGC
>JBBPNY010000585.1:0-14862 GCA_038091165.1 Rubroboletus pulcherrimus
TCAGGAATGAAAAGGCTTCGATTGTTTGGGTTTCTTGGCACATTCCATTGAGAATGGCTAGATGACGGTGGCAATCAAGGAGAGCACACCACGAGTGCATAGAATTCATACTATTCACGTAAATGCACCCAAGCGGGAACCTGAGATCGTACCCATAGACCGTTTCACCTGCAGTAGCCACCCAGAGGATCCAAAGAATAGCTGTAACATCATAGGCAACAATTTCACGCGAACCAACACGTCGTCTTACACAACCAAGTCAGTTCGACAACGATCATGGATGTAAACGCGCCGCGGCAAAGGATACCGGTAATAAGCCTGCATTAATAGATCAGTCACTTCAGGAAGAGAAGCTGACAATAATTACTAACATAACGGGCAATGTCACCAGAGATATCACTGCGACAGCAACACTAAGAGCACAGAAAATAAATGTAGCGTGGTAATATTGTTGTGTTTGTGATATTAAATGGGTGGAGACGGCCAGCACAATAACAGAGAAGAGCGTCGTCGCTCCTGGAATGTACGTCGGTAAAATATTGCTTTCAGGTTGATATTGCTCACCTAGAACACCTTGGCGGACGAGTGGGATCACACCCATTGTCGAAGAGATTTCTTAGACGGAGGAGGAGGAGGAGCAAAGTTGGGGAAAGAAGAAGCTTCCCTTTCAAGGCCCCTGGCCTTTATCTTCCCAGGACAGGAACGAACACGACATCCCTCAGCTCAATCCGGTTTGCCCATGCCCATCTTGTCGATTGCGCGACTAGATCTTATACAGTCACTATCCATCGAGGCAAAGAAGGGACGCGCCGACCAGATCGAAAGGCCCAGAGAACGCCATTGGCAAGATCCGGGACGTGGTGGACTCGAGAGGGGTCCCCTTTTCATTAATTCATTGGGAGTATGGCGGAGGTCTGCACCGCCTGAAAAATGTACGCACCCAACGCTCAGAATGGCGGAATATAGGTATTGATGGTGACTCCATGGACAGCCCAAGATCCTCCGGAAAATGCCCTCGCAAGGGACACTGACAGGACTATTTCACCTACTTAACAGCCACATTCATGGCTTGGCACAGGTAACACGGAGCTGGCGGCAGGCAGTTTGATTATTGCTATCAATGTGAGTGAGTCAATGTCAGAGATTCAAAGTTCCGAGTGTAATCGGGATGAAGTCGGTGAGCGCCGCCTCGGCGACGTTGTCTGCTGCCATCACTGCCGAGGAGTGATCACTGTCAAGACCAGGGACAGGTGCCTAGCAGCATTCCCACGCGGCACAATGTGCACTGAAGTACTGACACCTGAGGCTCATCTTCGTAGCCACTCACTGCATACATTTATCCCTTTGCTAATCCTAGCCGCTAAGACAGTGGTTATTTCTTGCCTGGCCTGCGAAATATTCCTTGTGTGTTGGCGTCAAGTCACGGAGATTGTCAGGGTATCGTACAACTTGAAGGCTTGCCATGCATTAATAACCCCAAAATAACCTCCTATTCTAGAGACCAGGAACGCCGACTTGCCAAGTCGAAATCCGCCCATATGACTTAGTCTGTTAGGAACTATCGCGCGGGACGCCGGTGACGCCGACCTTGTCATTGAACATGAGAGCACTCACGCAGTGCTGGGATACTTTCAGCACTTGAAATCCAAGCATCACTGACACAGGCTAACTACACATCGACTCCCACAGGTTGAAACGATCCGATCTGATCCGGTTCTGCAAGAATTGGGAAGCCCTAGAATCAGTCAGATGAAAGTAAGTTTCTCCATCAATCCCAGTGGCTTTCGGCTCGCTCTATAGTACTAGTGTCTGTGGATTCTTTTTGGGCTACACTTTCAAGCTTCAAGTTCGTGCACTGTCGCGCATTAGCAGGGCCTGCGGAAATGTTATCATGACTAGCGCAAACCTACTAGTCTCGTGGCTCACAGCCGCAGACCCACCGTCGGGCCTTGCGGCCAGGGACAAAGAAGGCACGGCTGTCGAGGTTGGTTCCTTAAGGGTGACCAGGCACCGGTCTCGCACATGTTGTAGGGTAGTCGATCCGATGCGGCATAAGGGGCAAAGTCTTGAGTCTGTCTGACTAAATCAAATCTTTAGGAAACAATCTATCGTACCAAGCATTTCGACCAGCTGGCATATCATCATTCATGCATTCGCATCATTGAAGTACTCACGCCTCGAGCTTGGCACGATGGGAAGAAGATGCAGTGAGTTTAGTGCCGCTTACGGGTAACACTGCGGGTCCGCGAGCTCACACCATGCTATCCGTCGGCGCAACAGCGCGGTGTCACCCGTACTAGTGTGCGCCCCTAAGTGAGTTCTCATGAGCCCTGCCACAAAGTTTGCCTGACCCTCCACGTAGCATACATTGTTGCTGTATCATCCTATGCCAGATTGAAGCAATACACCACCAAATTGCGAGTACCTTCTTTGTCAGCAATCTAGTATACCAAAGTTTGCTGTTCAGTGTGTTTTGCTAGAAAATCTCGCAGCTTTCTCAGTGAGTATTGTACGAGGACTCGATGTAACAAGGGACCCGAAATCATGTTGTTGATCAATGAACACTATACAGCATTTTGCGCGGCTCAGCAAATTCTGCAATTACTGGAGGGCAGTGCTGATACACAGAATATTGTGCATTTTCTGTATGAAAATCCGGTGCAAGATCACTGGTCTTCAGCCATTTCACTACCCACAGTACCAGCCGCCGGGCATTCCTGGCAGTGTTACTGATACAGTTTCTTTATACCTCTCATAACGGGACCCAGCAGCCTCCTGACTCATTGAGCCAACACTGGTTCCAATAGTCAGTCTCGTTGGATCTCTGGATGGCGCCGAAGTGCCGATTATGTCTGACAGGATTCTGCTAATCTTCTATTGACAAACTAAGCCCAGGAGAGTGGGCATATTCCAAGCTACAGCCTACATATTGCTAAGACAAAAATAATAACACGCAGTATACTAGGTTACACACGGCCACATTGACCAAAGTTCCTCGCCCAGTGTTGACGGGCGACAAGCAACTAAGGGGTATGTTAGGGACTCGAGAATCAAATCACATAAAGCGGTGCGTGAGATGGTACCTTCACTTATGATAGGTCAATTATAGTAAGCTGTCAGCGCGCGATAGGCAGTTTCGGCGGCAAGTTCCATAGCGGTTCCCCTGTCGCGGGCTACACCCCTCCCATATTCCACGCCATTAACTATAGACAACCATTCGTCAGTGTCTAGGTAAAAGGGTAACGATGTGCATGGCTTACAGTACGCAACCGCTAACCATCGTGTGTCATGTGACGGGCCAGACTGTGTGTGCGACCAAGAGAGATGTCGTGTATGACCATATCGGCCTTGGAGATAGTTGTTCAGGTACATCCGCCAGTCACTTCTTTGGCCTAGAGCATCATCAGTAATCTTCGACTCTAAAGCGGAGCCAGCAAGTACTTACGCTCCATAATTCTGAGGAAAGACAACAGTCGCTGTGAGCGATCGGAAGAGATGAAGTACAATTTATGTCAAGGACCCGTTGAAGAGAATGGCACCGCTCATGGTCTTTTAAACGGAGGATCCACAGGAAGTCAGATACCGTCATTTCGAGTCAAGAGATGACGAGAAACCCAAGGGACTGCCCTGGTGAGAGTTAGGCTCAAGTGCCGCAGCTGTGTGCAAAACACAAACGTCAGCGGTAGCCATGTTTGGAGAGTAGAGGTCCGGGTACTGCGATGAATTGTAGCTGTAGCGGGATCTTTTGAAATTGCCATCGGTGTTCACATCAACCGCAACTTCAAGCAAGTGGAGGAAACGCCATACTTTACCTGCCGATCTGACTCACCGAGCCACAAGCTGTGTGTGAGAATTACATCACGGAGGGTTGGCAACCTCCGAAGGATATGTGATCATCGTGACGTTCGTTATCCAAGTATACGGCCTCGGTTTCCTAGTTACGACAATTTCGTAGGACCCGGAGGTGGCGATCTGCACAGTTATTGACTCGGATAACTGCATAGCTCTGCCACAAGATATCACGGACGCGTAGGTTGGTGGTGGCGGTGCAGCCTATCTTCAAGTAGGAGAAGCTAAGAACTGTGTCTGACCGGTTTCAGCTTGAAGTTTCGCGCATGTCTATCGTCCCAAGTGACGTTTTTGTTGTGTGCCCGTGGTGCCAGTGCGCTCCACAGTCGCAGCTTTGAGCGCAGTGGCTACTGCGGTACCTTGACTGAAGATATCCGCATTTCGCAATGGAAAATAAATAGCAATGCTCTGAAGTCAACTCAGAGCGCGATACTGTGTCTGGAAAGTTTTTCAAAGGACCTGTGAAGGAATGTTGGGTAGCAACGCGCTTGGGTGATCTTGTTGACTGTTTTGGTTCCGTTCCCATACATGGAATCACCCCTATATATTTCCGTGACACGCAGCCTTGCAAGAACCTTTAATCAAACACCGTATAGATAGGCTACGGTAGAAAAGAGGTAGGACATTCGGTAAGACAGGGAGTTGCAAAAAGGGGACATGATCAGATAGTTGCATAGGTTTAAACCTCAAGCGTCTTGCGACTGTACCCCCAAAGCGATCAAAACTCTTTTAGCAGCAGCCTCCATCGCTGCTCCACGAGAGGGTCCGTTTCCACGACCCCACTCGACCCCGTTTACTGTATACGAGGCATTGGTTGCAGGGAGGAGTGATCAAATGATTGCACGCACGGTATGCAATCGCCTGCCAGGTAGGCAGGTTATCAGGGCCATCATGCGACGTTTCCCAAGTCAACCGACGACGCGGGTCGTCTCTGTAGACTTCTTGTAGGTAGTTGTTCAGCGTCTGACGATGATCTGCCAACGTTTATTGATGAGGAAACAATTGGATAGCGAATGACGCTCCTACTTACGGGTAATTTGTTCCATCGCGATGTCGAGAGTGATACTATTCGTGTTCTAAGCAGTGGAGCCAAGTTGAAGTTAATCAATCTCACAAACTGCCATGTTCCTTATATTCTGCAGACCCGGCTGTGCAAGTAGTCCCTCCATGACCAGGATGGCAAATCCACAGGTTGGCAGGTCAGAGCGGGTGGACCCTTTGGTAACCGGTTTCTGAGCGGCAATGCGACCATTTACTCCCGGAACCCGAGTTCTTACATCACTGCAATGATGCTAAAAAGAAGTTCGAAGAATACATATTAGCCTTCATTTATCTCTAGGCGCTAGCACTGGAACCCACCAAGCTGTAGAGCGATATAACAGTACCGCAAGAAGGATGTTTGGGGGAAATGCAGACCTTCGCCCGGTTAGCCGAGTTGCGTCGTTGGCTGAAACTGAGGGAGAAAATAATTTTCGCTTACATTGATGCCCATGGCGAAACATTAAAGGCGTCTATGTCCTCCAGGTGGGCAAATAAGCACCAGAACTATAATCAGAATCAGGATATACAAACAATCGCTAGAAATGAAGAATGAGTTCGCGCTTCCCCACTTGACCCATTGATTTGGCTAAACAGTACGACTGTGACTGAGTACTGAGATAGGCTGCGGTACTTGCAGATTTTTGTTACATAATCGTATAATAAGTAGTGTTATACCGACAGCAACGCCTGCAAATAGCCTCAGTCATGCAGTACTCATATTTGGACAGAACCCGGAATAGCTGCGCCGCTAGTTACTTATTCAGGTTCTCCGAAATACCGCCTTTCATGCCACCACGCTCTTCAGACCCCGTTGCGGATGTTCAACGCGCATTCCACATGTTTGCGCAATCATCGACCACTTGACCAGACTGCACAGCGAGGGCACCCCATGCTCATCTAGATTACAAACCGCATGACTCTCACTGAACGACACCGCCTCGTCTCCAGCTGCACCAGATCCCGGGTCAGTTATTTGTACCTGCTTATTATGACGTCCCAGTGGCCTACGCCTTGGAGGAGCAAATAAATGTCTAGGAACGTTTCCGCAAGCGTGTAGCTTCTCCGTCTACTCCCTTCCATATCGGCCGATCTATATGAATGCATACTTGGAAGAGAATTCCTACTCGACAAATGGTACTTTTCAAGTTGCGGGCAATTGCTGGTGCGCCGCCCGGCGTTTCCAGGTCCTTCTCCTGGACCCTACCTTTGACGGTGCTTGGAGCGATCCAATGCAGATACCCGACATGAAGTCCTCGTGGCCACTTTCTTTCTCTCGCTTCTTCGCACTAAGCAGTTCGATCGATATTGCGTGTAGCGAGCGCGCCTTATTTCATGCAGCTTAGCTATTTCGTGTGTTATTCCCCAAGCTTGATTGCAACGCCGCAATCATGGAGGGCGCACACCTACAGAAGCATTCAGCTCCGCCCAGCATTGCCTTTGAACAATACCGCCATCGTTAATACTTTCTCGATGTCTCCACCGCTAGACAGTATAAAAATTACTGTTCGATTATGGGAGCCTGCCAGGTTAACAGAGAATGTCCCGTGGTACGTATTTTCCTCGACTTCTAGATGCGTTCATTCGTGCTCATCGTCGTAGCCCAAGACCCCATCGTTGCGCTGAATAATTGTACGTCAAGCAGGCTCCCGCTACGTAGCGCATCCTAAAAAAAGTCTTGTTATCCAGACCTTCAGTCCATGGGACGGGCTGCTGCTCTCAGCTGGAAGGACTCGACGAGCGGACCAACACACAGTCCGGAATGGAAGTCTGTATGCAAAAGTGAACATTCTTTTTCGGTGTCGTGTGCATTGTCTAATAGATTTATGCAGTTTCTGGGAAGGTGTATGGTGTTGGTATTGGTACCCATAAACATCTTGCACGTGGTGCAGCGGCGGCACCCGCTTTAGAGGCACTCAAGCTCGAGGCTGAGAGCGAGCGCGGGTAACAAGTTAGACTGATTCTCGGTATCGCCGTCGGACAGCGACTTGACTGGCCCAAACTTTTCCGCGTTCTCCGTCTATTTATTTTTCTCTCGTCCTTTCCTCCCACATCTAGTCCCCACAACTCACTGTTACCCTGCATCCCACTCTGTAACTTCACACCTAGCTCACATCCTGGATACCTGTTATCTATTCACGCGACGTTGCGTTGTTCAGACGTGGCCATGAAAGGACTGACATTAGCCTGTGCATAGGCTGAATGGCGTGATATGAACTACACGCACATCTGAATCCGAGGCGGCTGCCAGCCTCAACCCACGTATTTGTGACAAGAGTGACTGGCGAGGCACGTTGCTAAATTCGTTGCAGGACTTTTTTAGCGCAGTTTTACTAGCCCAGATTATCGTTGCGGTGACTTCTCGATCACCGAGGCGGAGTTGTTCTCTGGCGCTCGGTACGATCCAGATGATGGATAACCGGAAGAATCAAAGCTGGTACCATCATGGTCACCGGAACGAAATCTCCGCTTCATCTCTCTACATTTCGGCTTGCGTATCTACAGATCAATGGCAACCGCGGCTCGACCAACACAGCTGCTGAGGTCTCCTTTCAGGTTACTGCGCGCGTTTGCCTCGTGTATTGTGATTTATCACGGCCACAGTGATGAGATTCCCCTGCCAACCCCAACATCAGACATAGTCCCGGAGCAACATTCCCATGAAAGGACACAATAAACTATCCCTCTGACCTTTGTTTGTCCACCCAACTTCACCTCTTTCTGGTACCTTGACATGCCTGCAGAGCATAAACGGCGCGGTAAGATCTTACCTGTGTGCATGTCATCCGTGGTCGACGGAGTACTTAACACGTTTAATCGACTCTCCTGGAGGCTCGTATTGACGATACCTATGTCGGATCAGTCGCCACTCCGTAGCGATGACTTCGGCAATAATGTCAAGGTCCCGGAACTCGTTGGTAATTCCTGGGCGTCCGTTGGCAAGCCTCGGTTTTCAAACGAGGTGTTCAAGTAAGTTATCGATCAGCGAGAGCGGCCTGGTGCTGCCGAGCACCTTCTCCAACAGTTTCTGATTCAGGGAGCGGTTTCGTGGTGACACCCCACCAACCGGTGTTACAGCACCGAATGGTGCAATCATGTCTGCATTCGCCGATAAGAGAATATGACTTAAATACAACAGCAGAGACGGTTTGTGAGGGACACCCAAGCCCATACATCATCATTATCACAACTTTATTTCTCGACCTTAGTATTTCCCTTTCATAACATGGCTAATGGAAGTGAGTCAAATATTACCTTTGATTACTGGCACAGAAACTCATAATTGTAGGATATGTCACGGCTCTCCATAATTGTGAGCTGATCGATCATTGTGTGCGGCCGGGGGGTATTCAACCTCATTATGATGTAGACCTCCAGGGACGTAATGAGCAACAATTGTTGAGTTGGAAAGAATCCTCGGAAGGCCCTCCAAATGCCTTGATGTGGACTGCGGTGTGTAAAGGTATGTGAGTGGGTGAAGGTCGAAACGGTGAAACGATTTTACAATATGTTTTTTTAGTTAGGGGTCAGGTGCTCGGAAGTGGCACCGCTGGTCAGCTTCGCATTGCCAGGGAACAAGCGGCGCAGTCCGCCTGTCAGGCGTTAGGGATTTCAGCGTAAACGTTGTTCTCTACAGGATAATACATAGTAGTACAACCAATAAACTAAAGCTTCAAACTGAATTCACTACCATCGCGGAGTTTCCAAATAAGGAAGGATTGTGACCGAACAGCAAATCGTGCCATAGCTCGAGCAGTCCCGCCTGCAAGATTGCTCTAGTCCTTGAAGCTTTGAATCTTGAGTGACGGAAGAAAAGGCCTCATACTAGGCCACACGATCCAATGTCTCGACGTCTTACACCATATCTTTTCGCTGGCGTGTTGGGTGCGGTCTTCACAGAACTGAACCGTTCTGGAAGCTTACTACAGCCCGTCGTTGGCATCTCAGGTGTTGTCTCAGGCGTCTACATTTTCAAACCACTCTTTGAGGAGGCTGCTGCTACACAGTGCGCACTTGATTTGAAACATAGGGGGGAACCGCACTAATTTCTATTGGTTGCCAGAGAAATCCGAGGCGCAACAGGGACGGTCAGATCCACAGACCGGCCGCAAACCGACACCGCTCCTGAAGAAGGCAAATAGAATCTGCGTGCAGTTGCTGTCCGCTAGGTGAAACGATGACTTGTGCGCAATGCTAATATTCAACCGTCTAAGCTGTTGCCATCATGCACATGTCACTCAGCCATTCCATATCGCGCGTCGTGTTCGTCCTGTGGCCTTCAAGGAGGGTGTAAAGGTGTACTATCCGAGCGAATCGCTACATCATAACTCCATACACATGGAATGTTTTGGTTACGGATTCGCATTCGATCCTAATAAACGCAGCAAATTCCCGCTATCTCCACGACTGTGTGCACAATCGCACACATAGTACGCCATACGCCTGCTTACCGCCGGTCGTCATCCATTCTCGTCACGCCGTTAGTGCTACTAGCTATGGCGTCACGGCGTTCCCATATCTGTCACTCGGTTTTCAACAGGAATCCCACTGACAGGCATAAGATTCTCACCTGTAAAACAGTCTCGCCTAGGAAGATCATCTCTTTGCGAGTCTCTTCGACGATGAGGTCCTGAATTTGTAGCCACTTTTCGCCCTCACCGCCTCCGCCTCCGACTCGGAGATGAACCTTCCAGACCGTATTTTCCTTATCACGCGTAGTTCCCGCTACGGATTCGTGAACAACATTGGCGATCAGATCGTACACTGTAGGCGGATGCGAGGGTGGCGCATCGAGGTCTATCAACAAACCATGTCGACCAAGATCCGAACGGAGATGGGGACGATCAGCACGTTATAACATGAAAGATCGACGAAGCGTACATTCGCGGAAATCAACGCCCCTGAGCGGAAAGGTGACAATGGTAGGGTTTTTCTCTTCCACGAAAACATTCTTGGTGAACCGCTTGTAGTGGAGAATAACATAACGTGGAAGACGCTGACATTTGTATCGCCTTAGCTGACCTGCCGACTCCTTTGATGGTGCGTGACTATAAGTGACAAATGAAGCGTGTCCAACATGAGGAGTTTACCTGTGTGGTGACGCCATCGTATTTGGCCAGCACGGAATGTACACTAACCTGTGGGATAATGTTTTTCTCGAATGCGTCCTGGAACAATGGTGGCGGTGGAAGATCAACTGCTAGGAAGAGGAACGGCGATACCATTGACTTGATGTCTGACGCGCGGGAGTCATAGATCGGTATGAGCATGGTTCATGATCTTAGTGTCCTAACCTCTGTCAATATCAAATTTCGGCTTTTCGTTTCCGGCTTCGTCAGGGCGCACGAAGACTTGTTGCGTCTCTACACGAAGCTCCCCCTGGAAAGTCGAGAAGATTACACCTGTGCAGGTCATGTATTCATGTATTACGGACACTCGGCAACTACAACCAAGACTCACTCGAGTTCTTCTTCTTCGTACCGCCCAGATCGATATGCAAGCGATTAAGGAACCAACCAAGGAATTCGACCGGATCTCCTTGTTTCTCTAGTGAGAATTTTCCAGAACTGGCACGATTCACTTCCTGCAGGAACTCATGTGGGCTGACTTGGCTCTTGAAAAGCCGCGGATTCCATATTTTCTTGGCAAGTGCTGCAAACCTCTTGACAAGCTCCGTTTCTTTCCCCTTGAAATCTGATAGGAGCAAGTAGTCTCGAAGTGGAGGGACGTGAAGGAGAGAGTGTATGATGACATTCATATGATCATTACGCTTGATGTTGTTTAGACCAACGTACCCTTGCAAATAGGGCTTGTGTGTGAGGTCGTAGGATGGTTTGGAGAGGTAAGAAGTAGAGGAGAGGTTCGCTATCGATGTTTTCGTAAATTTGGGATTCAGCACGAAAGCAATGTCTTCGAGTGACGGGTCGGACACGAGATAGCCATCTGGGAGTACGTAGACCTGATAGTCCACTGAGGTGAATCGCCGCTACACGTGTGAGAGGTGAAATTGACCTTTGTTGTCTCAAGATTGATGAACACATGGTGGTCATCGTGAATGGAGTGGACATAAGCATATGAGCTGCGGCCACGGCCTTGGAAATACTTTCCGCAGACAAGGCAGCCGTATATATTAATATTAGAGGTCGAGACTGAGCACACTTTCTCAAAATCAAAGTCAAGCAAGGCCCGGTTAATCTGCGAAGAAGCGTGAGGGAGTATCAGGAGCTGAGGAGGCGTGCTGGCATACGGTGTCGAGGTATAAGTCCGATGCCTTGTGCTCGTATGCGGAGGCTGTAGCATCTAAAGAGTACGGATCATCATCTTCAACATCCGACCCAGGGACGGGTAGTGTATTTCCGTCGAGCTTGCTGCTGGGCGCCGCGTGGCTATGTCCCTCGGAATCCGATACGGCCAGGTTGTACTCTAACCTAGTTCGTTTGCTCGGTGGCTCGCCATCTGAGTAGGGGGGCTGCTTGTGAGATAGTGCAAGGTTGGAATCAGACATACTTCGAGGCGAACGTGAAGGATGTCGGGCGTGTCAGTTAATGGGTGATTACATAAGCCACCAGTCGAACGAATTCATGTCTGTCCCGACTCCCAACCGAGTGTGTTCGCTATTGGGATGCTCTCCCGCACTCGCGCTTCGTTGCGCGTTCTGTCCTGCTCGACGCGTTCAAAGGTTTCCGCGTTTTCCTCGACAGCGGGCGCGCATGTCGCTCCTCAGCCAAAGCCATCCCTAACACTGGACCCTAGCTTGAAGTCGTTGCTTCACGACGTTGATATATCTTTGATGCCCAAGCACAAAGGAACAGAAGAGCCAGCCCCAACACCTGCGCGAGAACTGGAAGCACTTGAAAATGACGTGGGCGAAATAGAATACTATGACATGGACCATGAAGACTACCCGATTGAGGAACCTGCACGACGCAGGGAGGACCGCAAGTCACCTGCGGCCCGGTTCGGCAGCGACGGAATCGGCACTGTGGTTCTGTCCCCTGAACTTCAGCGCTCGGTCACTGCGCTCATCGAGGGTGTGTTTCTATCGTCACTCTTGTATTCGAGTCCAGTGATCGTGTATAGGTACAAACAAGACACTGCTGCACAGTGACGCAAAACGTTTGTTTGCAGAACAGGATAGCTCGGGAGAAAATTGGTCCACAGCCTACAATGTGGAATACAAAAACCGTCGACAACGTTATCAACACTCTGCGCGCGATGGAACTGCATTCGCGTCTGTCATCCTCCCCGCGCATTATTCTGCCATATATGCGGTATTGCGCCACGTGAAACATAGATTAGGAGCATCGTGGAACGTGGATAGGGTCATTGATTGGGGTTCTGCCACCGGAAGCGGACTCTGGTAGGGTCTGCCCCTAGTGGATATTGGATTGTTCATGAGGACTCTGTAGGGCAGCGTTGAACGTGTTTCAAAAGCCATACACGACCTCAGGAGAGGGTCCATTGTTAGCCAACTCCACCGTTGTCACGTACCTTGGTTTGGACCAGCGCGAGGGCCTCGTGTCGATAGCTAAGCAACTTCTGCAAAGTAATTGCTTGTGCTTTATGCATTTCATTCATAGTTGCTGAGGTCATTGCACAGAAACCGAGCTTGGCGCATTGAGCGCCGCGTGGAGAAAGTCCTTCCACGAAGAATACTGCATAGATCCTGCCGAGGGTCATTCTACAATTGCCCTCTCTGCATTTATGCTGTCTGCACAACCTTCCCCTCTCGCCAGGAAAAATATGGTCAAGGAAATGTGGGACAGTGGTGCGCAAACGATCGTATGTCCCATGCTTTCTACAATAACTAGCAAATTGATCGTAGGTAGATCCTTATCGACCATAACTCGCCTGCTGGTTTCCAAAATATTGCGGCAGCTCGTCATATTTTGCTCGATCTGGGCCACAGGGAGACTGAAAACCCCGAAATGATAGACCAGCCTTTTCGGGGCTCGCATGTTGTCGCACCCGTAAGTCGCAGACTTGCATAACGTGAACATGCCGTGAATATTCTTTTCTGCCTCATTTTTCTGTCCATTTCCCCACATTTGAAAAATGCGATGTCGTCTCCACATTCACCGGTCTTTTATGATCTAGTGCCCACATGATCGCCCCTGTCCCCTCGAACATTCTGGCCCTTTGGGTCTTGTCTGTGGCTTTTCCCAACGCCTGCAGCGCCCCACGTTTGTTCGGCGCACGAAACATGCAAAGCAAGGGCACGAGGATATCGGCTACTCATACGTTGTCATTCGGCGAGGACCAAGACCCGATAGCACAGTTCTAGGTGTAAGGGGACGACCGGTGGGAAGAATGGGAGGAGTAGAGAGAGAAGCGATAGAGCGAGCGAAGATGGGGACAGGTGTGCCAAGGGAGTTACAACGTGCCCATGAACATGGGCACGATCGTGCCAGTACCGACCCGCAATCACCGTCATCTTCGGCGTCAGCTGAGCGGTTCACATTGGCGCATGCCCGATCACCGCCATCCATCGACGTCAATTCCGCCCCCGCGGATCAAGCACAAGGACAAGTTCATGTGCCTGTGGATGACGGTGTTGGTACCGGCGCCGTGGAGGTGCTTGGGCGGGTGGCGAGCGCAGATGCTGCGCCCTTCATGTCGCCTCATGTTGATGTGCGTTCGTCGGACGAAACCACTGTGCCAGCGCAGGCACAAGTCCCCTCATCACCAGCATCAACATCAACGCCACCAGCGTCTGTCCGAATACTCGCTTCCACATCGGAATTCCCCCACTGGGCAGGGTATTCAGAAACCGAAGCGAGACCTGAGAGTGCGCCCGAAGAGTTTGAGTCGCCGTCAAACCTCGAGGAGGCTCTGAGGCGCGAGGCATACGGATGGCCGCGTCTCGTGTTCCCACCGCTCAAGAAGAGCGGACATATCATTATTGATGCATGTACGCGTGAAGGTTCGTATCCTGTTCCTATTCCCACCGTTTTTCCCGTCTATCAAATCTCATCATTTCTCGAGATGAAAGCGACGGGCTAATGTTCATGTTTTTGTTTCAATAGGAAAAATAATGCGGCTTACTATTCCAAAATCGCAAGGTAAACAAGCATTCTACGATGCCCGCAAATCTTCGTGGGGCGACATCTTTCCTCACCCATCTAAGAATAAACCCATTGAACGTTTCCAACCTACCGACGAAGGAATCACCTCGAAGCAACAAAACATCCAGAATGCGAAAGGATCAGACGTCGGCAAACGATCAAAGGGACGAGACAAGAAAGACAAGACACACGAGAGAAGTTATGCTGCGCTCGATGATACGCTTCGTAGGGAGCAAAAGGCGAGATGGAAAGTTTCTAAGAAAGATTTAGCTTCTGAGAGCGACGAAGCTCTGCGGCTCATTGATTCAAAGGCAGGAAATGTTCATCACTACTGAACTACCTATGCCACCAACTTCAAACATTATGGCTTTCGAATCCGTTTTCTCCTTTCCCTTGCTTCGTTACAGATCCCCAGTTACCATAAGCACACGCACACAGAGATATCGCACTATGCTATTACTCGAGATATTGTCTAACCGTTTTATCGGAAGTGTTCTCCCCCGCACATCCTTGCTAAAACAGTCGAGATGGAGTAGGGTGATAGATCTATCTTAGAGAGCCGCCGCTGACAGAAAACATCCCTTTCATTGTTCACACCATCTGATCGCCGTTACTAAATCGAACGCTCGCACCAAGCTGTACGGGCGTCATCCAGCTCCACTCCTTCACATGGAATGTGTCCGGCCATCCATCAAAGATCCTTTATCTGAATGCCGGGCGCTTGGGTTGAGCTGAGAAGTATCCGAGTGATCGCGTTCACTGCAGGGGGGAAATATCCGTCAGTCAATTATAGTTTGCTCAGATATAGAGACAAGGAATGGCGATGTCGTCGATCGGCGACCGAATGGAAGCGACCATGAGTGAAAAAGGGCAAATTGCGATACGGTGATGTTTAAGCGGACCGGTTGAT
>JBBPNY010000586.1:0-14858 GCA_038091165.1 Rubroboletus pulcherrimus
CCAGTTAGAAAAGGGTGTGTCTGATGTCTCTCTTGAAATAAATGATGCTGACCTGAATACAGCCCCCACGGTCCAGGCTGTAGAGCTTGAAATCCTGCAAGATGCTACTTACAGCATGAGGGGACCCCGCAGTGCAGCAGCCTGGCTGGCGAGGGGACTGAAAATCGAAGAGGTACAAACCATGCTGAGTAGAGATATAAGACAGGCAGGATCAAAAGGCACTGAGCTCCAGCGGCTGGCCCTTGCCTGCCGAGCTGATCATCTCACCTCCGAGATTTCGGGATTTTCTGCTGAAATGTTGGCATTCCTGGACAATGAGAATGATGATAAGGCTCCATTGAAGACATCTGATAGGGAGAGTAACATGGGAGACAAAGACCTGGCTGACAGCCTCGGAGGAAAACGGCCCGACCAAGTGAAGCTGCCCTTACCATCAAACTTGGGTCTTGTGAAGTGCAAGGCTCTGGGTGGCTATCAGCTGATCGCACAGGAGTTGAAGCTTCGTTTAGGCCAGGCCAATGATGCCTTGCATGAAATCCGGCTCGCATTGGCAGACAAGGCTGTGTTGTTCCGAACCAAGGTGTGGCATGCTTCCAGTCATGCGAAGACGACCTGAGCCTGGGGGAAGGTGAATGCTGTCGACGAGTTGGTGAATCGGCATGTTGCCATATACTGCAGATGCAGATCAGCCATGATACACCTTGCAGCAGATGAGGACATCTTGGCGAGATATCTGCCCTTGAAGGATGAGGATCTCAAGGTCAGTACCACGGTCACCATGCCAAACGCCCGGAACCATCACATCAACAAGCTGGCTTGGTTCTGGTGCATGGACTTGCCTGGTGATACCGAAATGAATGACTGGATGTCCGAATGTAATGTGTCCAATTCCACCGAAGAACTCCGAACTAACTTGAGATGTACAGTCTATTGCGTCCATTGGTTGCGCACCAAAGCTACAATGGATCGCTGGAAGGAGGAGATAGCCCTACTCATGGCCGAGTTTGAATGGACTGCGGAATACTTTGACTACAAATCTCAAGAGTGGGAGGGGCTTTTGCATCAAAGTCAGCAGAGGGGTGACCGAGGACTAACATGCTATGCTGCCCGCCAGCAGGTAATCTATGCCCGGCTTTGGGACCAGTGTCAGATTGCGCAGGAGAGCTGCCGAGCGTCCCGACCGAGCCAGGACATAGATAGTAGCCCTATTGTATAACCAAATACGTGTTTTGATTACAGATCTGCTGCCCGTGCCGATTCGATGTCCTTTGTTTGATTCCAGAATCTGCCGATGTGGGTTTCACCATCATATATATATTGGGATTGTTCTCCACAGCTCGATATCTACCTTTCCTTCCACAACCACATCGCTATGCCATGGACACCTACCATGCCATTGAGACAACTGATTTCCACTTGATGTTGTGGTATTACAAGTGCCGGATCGAAGTGGCAATCTCCTATCTCGCTGGACTTCCCCATGATGAATGGCCTGCTGCTTGGTACAACAACCTGTGTGCCGATTCAGTAAGTGCTGATGTATGGTTGGCAGATCACCATTCTCACCAATTGTGTTCATAGAATGCGTTAAATATCTATCTTGCAGCATATGCACCTTGGCAAACCATTGCCCCTCCCACCTCATCCTGCGCCCGAATCATCAATGCGGGCACCATGCCCGATGGCCTCCATGCCAACATTAGTGTTACGAAACACCCCTTTCTTCACACTTTTTGCTTTTTCCCTTTCGCTCAAACCACCTTTGCTTTGCAGCACATGACTTCACGATCACGTGACCTGCCCATCCCCTGGCACATGACCACTCATCGCACGTGACCCAGACGCGTCGCGTCACGATCTCAGATCGTGTACGCTCCCTCTACCGATCCCGGGACAGCCTCGTCCCCGAGTCCTTACAGATCCCGAATAGGCGCCGACTATAAGATCCCAGATAAGCGCCGAGTAGTGATGCCGATCAGATCCTACAGATACCGATCAGATCTGATCCCATCACCTACAGTTCCCGATCACGGAGGCATTCCCCATGGAGGCAATAGGAGTCTATAGACGGAGGCAATAGATGGTTTAGGCGGACAATAGGATTCCGGCACTTCCTGTTCTGGAAGCACCGCCCATAGAAGCACCCTATATAAAGCCTCACACTCTAAACCCTATTCCTTAGTTTAGTCCACTTGTATCACTTACGGGATCTTCGCTCCTAGAAGTTCCTGGTTGATATTAAGGCAACTCAATCAGCTTCCTTTCATCTACCCCTCGCCAGGCTCGTGTTAGCCTGAAAGCTAGTCTTGGTCCCCGTAGTGGTTTGCTCTCGAGCTTCTAACCCTGCAAGCGTTGCTCCCGCAACACTCACCTGCCTTTTTCCACACCCATTTGCATCCATCTGACCCTAGACAATTGATTTTGGTTTCATCAGACCATACTACCCTCTTCCAATCATCCATAGTCCAATCTTTATGGGCATAGGCAAAATCCAAACGGGCCTTGCAATGTCTAGCAGAAAGAAGAGGGCATTTGGACTTGACTACAGCCTTCATACCAGACTTTTTCAAGTGAAGGCAGACTGTGTTGGCAGATAGAGGCTGGTTGATGATATTGGAAAGTGTTTTGGTCACCTGAACAGCAGTCTCAGCTTTGCCAGAGGTGATAAGATGCTGAGCATGATGAATATCTGTAGGGGAAAGCTTGGATGGACGACCTCCAGAAGACTTTTGAAGGTTGGAAGGCTCCTTGGAATGAAGTCTGGAGATGGTGGCAATGCCTACACCAGTGCTGGATGCAATAGAACGAATAGAATGGCCAGAATCAAGCTGAGAAAGGATAGTGCTCTTTGAGTAGCAGAAAGAGATCTCATGATGATAGTGGTTGAGAGCAAAGAAGTGTGAGACTTATTTCAAGTTCAGACATTATATTTATATGTGTGTCTTTGTTTGTAGCACCAAATAAAAACAACTATCCCTTTGTTTTACTGAAATTTTATGGATCATGTCAAAAGCTCTAAAACTGTTCCAATGGTGTCCATGTTTTAAAATGGATGTATCTCAGCGACCCCTGAGCCAAATCACGTGGGTATTAGGTCGGCAGGTAGCCAGGGGCGTGTACGTAACATGTTCTCACCAAGGCTAAGCGAGATGCCCACGCCTACAACTGCTATTTCACATATACTCCAAAGCTACAAAACATTGGAACGGTTTTTGGAGTCACTGTATGTCAGTACCAACGGAAAATGTTCCAAGGATCCTGTCCTCTCAGCCAAGGGCAGGCAGTTCAACCTCTACCCAGAGTCGGAAGGGCTGCTGCTCCTATTCAGCAGTACAAGACAGCTCGTCAAGAACATACCCTCGATCATATACTATCACCACTCAGCCATCAGGTTCTTCGAAGCGGAAACTCCTCAGCCAACTGGGCCCAGGACCTTTAAAGAAAACTAGAACAGGATATGGTCCTGTCGGCCCAGTAGGTATTGGAAAGGACGCACTCCCCAAAGACTTTACGGGGAAGATCAAGGATGCCAACTGGTGGCTAGGGGCAATGAAGGCCTACAACCAACTCAGGAAAGGAAAGATGGCCGAAGGAGAGGCCGTCACCATCGCTCTCTCTCTTATGGGAGAAGGACACGGACGGGTATTTGCTGAAGGTTACTACACCATGATGGCCAGCAGTCCCGCCACCCACCGGAATTGGTCGATGTTCGAGGAACGTTTTAAGGTGACCTTTTTCTCCATGGACTTGCCTCGGAACGCGCGAAGAAAACTCGAGAACCTAAGGATGGGAACAACTTCAGTCAAGTCCCTCAATAGCTACAACAACAGGTTTGCCCTCCTCGCTGGACTCTCCGACACTGACCAAGAAGAGGTCCTGTGCAATTCCTACATCACTGGACTTCCCCATCACCTAGCCTCAGATTTGGCTGCAGGAACCCTACCCTCTACGGTAAAGGAATGGCAATCGGCTGCCAGCACTCAGGTGCAACAATACGAGGTATTAAGGAACCTCCACCAAGCTCATCCAACCACCCAGATGGACGACCACCCAGTCAACACCTTCAGAGCACTTTCGTGCTGTCCAAATCACCCCAGTCACCCCTCCTTCTCATGGCAAGAAACCAAGGAAAACTCCATTGGAATGAGCGAAACTTATCCACTCTCTACGGAAAACCTACCCAGACTCCTGGGAAGAGCACTTTTGTGCAATTCAGACCACTCCAGTCATCAACAAGCTCAACTCCTATCTTACCACCCTCTCAAAAACCCACTCTCACAGCGAAATCCTCCATTCCCTCCAGCAACAACTTGCCAAGAAAACCTGGAAGGCTCCTTTGGAAAAGGCGGAACAAATTCGCCGAGTACGAAGGACTCACCCTGACTCTTGGGAACGCGAATTAGCAAGGATTGACAACTCTCCCTCCATCCCTACGGTCGTCGTACCACAAGCAGAAAAGTCAGTCTTCGTTTCTCTTTCCCTTTCCCCTCCCAACAGCCAGAACATCATCTCCACCCCTGCCCTCGTCAACTGCGGAGCCACCACCTGCTTCATCCACTACACTTTCGCCAAGCAACACAACCTTCCCCTCACCCACCTCTCTCAACCCTGTCAAGCCTTCAACATGGATGGAACCGAGAACAGAATGGGAGAGATTACATTCAAAACCCGGCTTCACATCTGGGTGGACAATGACGAGGAAGACTGCGACTTCCTTGTACTCTCTAGCGGAAAACACCAGAACATCATCCTCAGGATATCTTGGTTAAAGAAACGAAACCCCATCATCGACTGGTCAACATGCAGAGTAACAGTCTCAGCCAAAACTGTCCCTTGTAAATGAAACAGGCAGGAAGCCCTTGGACAATGATACCTCCTATGGTACCTTAACCTCGACACCAAACAGAAATGGGCCAACCGCTGGCTCAAACATTTCGACACCCTTCCTGAAAAAGTCCGAAAGGTCACCCTCTCCACCACCCTTGCTCAAGAGAGCAAATGTGTCACCACAGAGGTACCCAAGGAATACCAACAATTCATGGACATCTTCGCAGAAGAAGCGGAGACAGAACTACCCCCTCCAAGGCCATTTGACCATGGAATTACCCTCCTTCCCAGCTTCATACCCAAACAAGCTAAGAACTACTCCCTCAACCCGGAAGAGCTCATAGCCTACCAAAAGTTTGTTCAGGAGAACTTAGCCAGCAGAAAGATCCAACAATCCAAATCCCCTCAAGCCGCTCCCTTCTTCTTTGTCCAGAAGAAGGATGGAAAACTCCGTCCCTGCCAGGACTACCGATACATAAACTTGCATACGGTCAAGAATGCGCACCCCCTTTCCCGAATCAATGATCTCCTCGACATGTTAAAGGGATCGTCCATCTTCACTAAACTCGATGTGTGGTGGGGATATAACAATGTCCAGATTAAACCAGAAGACCGATGGAAGGCAGCCTTTGTCACACCATTCGGGCTCTTCGAGCCCACTGTCATGTTCTTCGGTCTGTGCAACTCCCCGGCCACCTTCCAAGCCTATATGGACGACACCTTTGCTGACTACATCACTGAAGGATGGCTAGTCATCTATATGGACGACGTCCTCATCCACTCCTCCGATCCCGCCATCCACCATGAGCGGACTCTCAAAGTCCTCCTACGTTTCAGAGAACAGCACCTCTACCTCAAACCCGAGAAGTGCCATTTCAACCTCACCAAGGTAGAATACCTTGGACTAGTCATCTCCAATGACTGCATCAAGATGGACCCCACCAAACTCTCTGCCATCGAGGATTGGAAACCTCCTACCAATGTCTCCGCCCTACGATCTTCCTTGAGCTTCTGTAACTTCTACAGGAAGTTTATCCCTGCCTTCTCTGACATCACCCATCCCCTCCACGACCTCACCCGAAAAGGTGCCATTTGGCAATGGGGCACTGACCAAGACCGCGCTTTCCACACCTTGAAGAACGCCTTCCTCAAGCAACTGATCCTCCATACCCCAGACCTTGATAAACCTTTCCACGTCATGACTGACGCCTCCTTGACCGCTGCCAGGGCTGTCCTCATGCAGAAAGACACCAACGGTGACCTCCATCCCTGCTCCTATGTACATCTCCAAGTCGTTCGGCCCAGCTGAATGAAACTACGACATCTACAACCACGAACTCCTGGCGGTCATCTTCGCCCTCAAGGAATGGTGGCAGTACCTTTGGGGTACCAACCACCCCGTCTCTATCCTCACTGACCACAAGAACCTCCTCTACTTCAAGGAGCCCCGCAAACTCTCTCGCCGCCAAGCCCACTGGCAAATGTTCCTCCAGGACTATGACCTTACCTTTACCCATGTCCCTGGTACCCAGATGGGCCCAGCTGATGCCCTCTCTCAATGCGGCATTGTCAATACCTCCAATGACAATACAGCTACCCAGCTCCTCCCCGATGCCATCGTCTCCCGATCTCTTGACCTTGCGATCGTGGACAAGATCAGCTCCTCTACTAAGGAGGACCCCCTCATTGCCAACATGCTCACTGTGATGTCCCTCAGGACCAGTTTACTTCCCCATGCCCGCCTGGATGATTGGTCCTATGATGGTACCTGTTACAACCCAACCTACCCCCATGTACAGCCTTATGTTTGTCCATATCTCTCCCTTCGGCCTTCCCCTCGCCCTACCACATTCTCCATCTCCTATTCCACTCTGATACGTTTGGTCCTTATTACTTGAACATTACCTACAGTTCCTTCCTTGTCCTTTACTTACAGAACCGTACTGCCCTTCCCTCTTACCCATCATCGTGTTTCAGATCCACGTTTCATCGTACCTACCAGTTGCCTAGGCTATCTCCGTAAAGGGTGCTTAGGCCTCGTAGTACGTCTAGTGACCGCTATCATGACTCACAGCTTGGTCTGTGCGTCCGGTGTACTCGTATATAAACCCTTTGGCATAGTACTAGCCCCCCAGCTAGTTCTACGCAATATACCGCGTATCTTCTGGCGTACCTAGAATCCTTCCTAAGTCTCCAGGCTACTTCTGAGTGCCTGCTACTAATATCTTAGTATGCTTTACCTTGGTCCTAGACCTAGGGTGCGGTAGCATCGTAACAGTACCAGCCTGACCTTTCAGAGCCGCCTCTACATTCCCGACGATTGCCAAGGACCTCTGGTGTCCTCCATCCACAACACTCCCCATGGTGGCTACACTAGTGCCGCTCGTACCCTCGCCCACCTCTCCCGGGACTACTGGTGGCCTGGTATGTCCACCTTCATCTGCCACTACATTGCTGGGTGTGCTGTCTGCCAACAGCACAAGGTCAATACTCACCCTACCCAACCCCCACTCACCCCGGTTCCCATCACTGCCACCCGCCCATTCCAACACCTGACTATGGATTTAATTTCTGGCCGCCCTACGGTCGGTACTCATGATTCTGTTTTGGTTGTGGTGGACCACAGCCTTACTTGGGGGGTACTTTTCATCCCTTGCTCAAAAAAGGTATTGGCGGCCGACATGGCCAACCTCTTCTACCGTCATGTCTTCCTGCGATTCGGACTCCACGACCAGATCATCTCAGATCGAGGCCCACAGTTCGCCTCTACCTTTGCTCTCTAACTCTCCCATCTCCTCCACTACAATGTCGCCCTATCTACAGCCAACCATCCCCAAACCAACGGCAAAACTGAACAAGTTAACCAAGAACTCGAAACATATCTCAGACTGTTCTGCCAAGAAAAACCCAAGTCCTGGCCAGACCTCCTGCCAATGGCGGAGTTTCACCACAACTCCATGACTCACTCAGCCACCAAACAATCCCCATTTTCCCTGATGGGATACCAACCTCATGCCTACCCCAAAATTGGTCCAACCTTTGTTCCCCATCTAGTGGACCAGCTTTCCGAACTTACCTCTGCTCGGGAGGAAGCCAAGTCAGCCTTAGTCAATTCCCAGCAGGTCATGGCCAACCGATCCCATCACAAATTCACCCCCTTTACCATCAGACAGAAGGTGTGGTTGGAAGCCACAAACCTTGCCATATCGTCCAATCAGAAACTCTCCCCAAAACACCACAGATCCTTTGCCATCACCAAAGTCATTTCCGCTGTGGTATATGAACTAAACTTACCACTGTCCTGGAAGATTCACCCGGTCTTCCACACTTCCCTCCTGACTCCTTACACCGAAACCGATGAACACAGCCCCAATTTCCCCCAACCGCCACCAGAACTTACTGGCACCGAGTGTTACTGTTACGAAACACCCCTTTCTCCACACCTTTTCTTTCTCGCTCAGTCCCTTTCACTCTAGCAGCACGTGACTTTGCGATCACGTGACCTGCACGTTCCGTGGCACATAACCATCCATCACATGTGATGCAGATGCATCGTGACACGATCTCAGATCGTGTACACTCTCTCTATCGATCCTGGGACAGCCTCGTCCCCAAGCCATTACAGATCCTGAACAGGTGCCGACTACAGATCCCAGATAGGCACCAACTTAAGCGCTGATCAGATCGTGATCGACACCGAGTACTGTTCCCAATCATGGAGGCATTCCACAGAGGCATTAGGCACCTATAGACAGAGGCAATAGATGGTTGAGGCAAGCAATAGATTCTCAGCGCTTCCTGTTCCGGAAGCACTGCCCATAGAAGCACACTATATAAAGCCCCAACCTAAAACCCTATTCCTTAGTTTAGTCCACTTGTATCACCTACGGGATCTTCACTCCTAGAAGTTCCTGGTTGATATTAAGGCAACTCAATCAGCTTCCTTCTCATTTACCACTTGCCAGGCTTGTGGTAGCCTGCAAGTTAGTCTTGGTCCCTGTAGTGGTTAAGCTTTCGAGCTTCTAGACCCTGTGAGCGTTGCTCCCGCAACAGTTACAGTACAATTCTCAGCCATTTCATTTTCTTCCTCAACCATGTCCATCTGCTCTTGCTGCTCATGCAGCCCCTTGGAACCCCCCTCGCTTCCCACGCTCCCCTTTGACCCCACCCTTGATTATTCCTGGGGCAATACTCTAGACTGGGATTCCTTCCCAGATATTCCCTTAGAATGGGACTCCTTCCCGGAGCCTATATTCTTGGAGTCTGTCTCTACTGACACCAAGATCCTGGACCCTTTGTCTATTGGCCCTGAACGGAGCCTATTCTCATTTCCCCATAGTACCGCCGATCATTGATCAGATCCTTTTCATTCTCAGCCTCATTTCATCTTGGCCTCACTATTCTTATTAACACCAATCCTTATAGATTCCGTGATTGGCACCTCTTGGTAGTATTACTCAGACTTTGTCTCTCCTCGGGATCTATCTCTTGTTAGATCCCTAGTGCTCCCATCTTAGTCACCATCACATAACCCGGCTACCTTAGAGTATATATAGGGCATGCTTCTTTCTGTAAATGGTAACCTTGATCTACGCCTATCTGCGTATCAACTTGTTCCTATTCAACTGGCTCATCAGTGTTTGATCAACCTTCGACTTCTCGTGCTTCTTATTGTGCTTCTCTTGCGTCAATCAACGGATCAACGCCATCGTCACTCTTGCCTTTGATAGGGAGAGCCCCTGTCCATTGGACATACAGTATCAAGTCCGGTTGCTGTCCTTCGCCCGTCCAGATTCCTGCCAGAACTCTGCTCGCTGCATACAGTGCCAGTCCGGTTTCTGCAGCTCGTCTGTAGCATACAGTGCTAGTCCAGTTTCTGCTACAAGGTATACTTGTGTCCTTTGTTAGGAGCAAGGTGTTGCACACCTGTGTAACACCAAGGAAGAATATAAAGTCAGTCGTATTGTTAAACACCGGGGCACCGCCAAACATCGCCACTACCTCGTGGCATGGAAAGGCTATCCTCTATTGGAAAGCACTTGGGAAGCTGAACTCAGCCTTGAGAATGCCCCAGATATCCTTGCCGAGTATAAAACCGCTCACCACCTTTAATGAAAGGTCATCCGCTCTTCCTCTGCCCACTCCCCTGAACCCTGCTCCCCACTACATTCCAACCACCTTCCCCCTACCCAACAATGAACACTCTATGCATCCATCCTCGACAACTCTACCCTCATTCGTCTACTTGATGCCTCTTCCGCTTACCACTGCAACCCAACCCGTGTCCAATTGGGACAACTATACTGTACCCACACCATCCTCCACCAAGTCCAAGAAAACCTCACCCCAGTCGGGCAACCTACCATGTACTCCGCTGCACTTACCCAGTCGATCTCAGAAGCACATCAACAGACCCTCGACCTCTTCTATCACGAAGGTCTTGGCAAAGTGGTGGACCAGCTTAACCCGGATGACGTCCAACCCATCCTTAACCCCCTCCTTGCTACCCTCTCCCCTGTCGAACACGACAGATACAACCACAACACCACCACTCTCTCATCAATACCACCCCCAGGATTACATCCAGCCTCACCTGCATCAAACCCAGGCCCACCTTCACTTCCACTCTCAACCAAGACGAAGCCCAGTCCTCCCACCATGTTCGCCCAGGAAGTGATAAACCCTCCTTACTCCCCATCAAAACAATCCTCCCCAGGATCCCTCCACAATCCTTTCACTCTCCCTGCAGAACCTCCTACCCAATGAACCGTTCGTTGTTACCACTGTGGCACAGCAGGACATTGCCATCCCAATTGCCCCTCTTACCATTGTCCCTACTGTCACAAGGCTGCCCCTGGACACCCGCAATATGACTGTCCTCGTCATCACTGCTCTCTCTGTCAACAGACCGGTCACCTCACCTCCAGCTGTCCTTTCCAGGACGATCCGGATTCTGACCGTGACGCCTACAACGGTGACTTCTAGGAAGTAGCTTGGGAGTACAGTGTCTCCCATCTTAGAACGGGGCTATTGTTATAAACCAACGGTTTGGTCCTCTCCTATCCACATTACTTACAATGTTAGAATGTTGACCTTTGCTTCCCACCTTGTGGACAAGTAATACCGTCACTTTGGACCACTATTCCATTCCTGTGTTGATCTCCTAAGATCTACACAGCTCTCATTCCCTCGTTTTACCCTGGCAGTTTTACTGCCCCCTTTTGATGTACCTTTAGACCAGTTCCTTACTCCCCTTCTGAACCACACTGCCTCTTTGATCCCATCGCCTCATGGCATGCCTGCCAGCTTCCATGAGGTGCTTCTCCACTTAGATTAGCCTACTATCATGCATAGCTTGGTCTGTGCACGATCCTGTAACATATATAAACTCTTGTGTTGTAGAACTTGCTCCCTAGCTAGTTCTACGCAATATACTGCGTACTTTCTGGCCTGTTAGGAATCCCTCCCAAGTCTTCTGGCTACTTCAGAGTGTCAGCTACTAGTATCTTTCAACACTTCACCTTGGTCCAGAACCTATGGTGCAGTACCACCATAACAAGCTTGATCTTTTGATCGCAAACATTGAACCCATGCCATAGAAGTATAGTCATCATAAAAGACGATGGCATATTTAAACTTATGATATGATTCCATCTCAAATGATTTGAGATCTGAGTGAATCAGCTCAAATGGCTCGGTTGCCCGTTGCTCAGTGTGAGGGAATGATCTGTTGGGTTGTTTGCCTAGCTGGCAACCAGTACAAATCTTATCTTTCTTCAGGATCTCCACATCAGGGAAATCCTGCAAATGCTTTCGTGCTGCTTTGATGACTTCTTTTGACGGATGTCCTAAGTGGCGATGAAGTAACTCATAATCCACAGAGGCCATTGTAACACATGTGGCTTGTGATTTGACAGTAGGAGCGCGCATCCAAAACATAGTTTCGGATTCATGGGAATGAAATGACAATACAGTTCGTTTGGTGCATTTATCATAGACGTCAAAGTGGCCTGGGCCAACTTCAATGGTGAGGCAGCAATCTCTGAGCAGAGTGCCCATAGAGATTAGTTTTACGCCACAATTGGGCATATAGATTACTGGTGATAATCGCACATGTAAACCCTTGAAATCGATGACAATGGTGCCTTCACTGAGTATGGGTGCCTTTCCATTCACGGTATGCAAGAATCAAGGCTTAGGAAATTCCATATATTCTACAAAATCCTGTAAGTTGTTGGTGGAATGTGACGATGCCCCTGAATTGAGGAGCCACATGTCAGGTGGTGGACGATGCTCATGAGCATGTTCCTTGCCTTTGCCGGAGACCTTAGAACAGTCATTACATGATGCAAATGGCAATGGTAGTTCTATTTCACTACAGACTACAGACAAATACAAAAGTGTATTTTTAATCTGTGGCGAAGGTAATCACTCATCAGCATCTGAGTGATGTGAGGAAGGTGATGGTACTAACCAAGAGTCTGCACCAAAGTCAAAGTATTGATCGAGGTAATCATCCTGATCATCTTTGCCCAGCAAGATGACATCCTCATCGACCTCCATGATGGAAGCTGCTTTGAAGGCAATGTCTTCGAGCTGGTCCTGGAGTTGTCGGGAAGAGGAGGGGATGCCTCCTTCCCAATCGACATGGCGGTTAGCCACTGGGTCCAGGATGCATACCATCTCCATAGTTGGGACAACGCTGATATGGTGTGCAAGTGAAATTGTGTTGCGGGTATGAGGGAATGCTGGTTCACTGTAATTGGTGGCACCGGTTGTGTGAGAAAGGATCCAAGGGTCAATTGTCGAGTACGTGGGTGTGTGTGCTGGGTCAATGACCACGGGCATGGTGAATGTGAATGAGGTGGCAGGGGTGGAGTCGGCATTGGCGCTGGCAGCGTGAGCCTGCTTGCATTTGTCCTGCTTCTCCTGTCCCTCCTTAGAGCGCTTGCCTTGACAGCGGTGCTTACCGTCCTTCTTGCCATTGTTGGAACTGTTTCCTCCAGACTGCTGCTGCTGCTGAAACGAGGGGTCTCCCCCTTTCCACTTTACAGCGGAAATCTTGTTTGCATGCTGCTGGACAGGCTTACAGTGAGCAACATGCTGTTGCCATGCAGCTGTCACGATCTGTTCAATCATGGTGATGGGAGGTGGTCTGGACACGGCATCTTCGGCCCTCTTCTTCCCTTTGCTGTCCTCTTCTGGTTGAGGATCTGGGAAAGAACATTGGCGTACTTGGGCATTTTCATGAGGACAATCATGGATTGGATGTTGTCAGGTATAGGGTATTCCACCTCTTCAAGGCGGGAGAATGAAGCATTGAGCTTCACGAACGTGGACACAGGGTGGGCGTTCTCGGGGATGGTGATGTTGAGCATCACTTTAAACTCTGTATAGGCAGAGGCAATGGTGGGGGTGGAGTAGGCTGCTTTGAGGTTCTTCCACAGAGTGGAAGTGAAGCTGTTGTTGCTGAATCTTGCAGCAATCTGAGGCTCCAGCTTAAGTCGAATCATTCCGAGCACCTTATTGTCGTTGTCTTCCCAAGTGTCAATAGTGGCCTGGTGGTCATTGATGATGTTGTCATGAGAGTCCCTGGTGGGCTTGGGGCAGGTGTGTCAGAAGACGGACCAAAGTCCCTTAGACCAGAGGTAGGACTCCATATTGGTCAACCAATGTTTCCAGTTGGTGCTGTTGAGCTTGGGGAGATCTTTGAGGATGGAGGACATATTTTCTGTGAGGTTGAAGGGGTGTCAGTACTCTCCTTAAGTCAATGAGTGAATCAAAGAGAAAGGCGGCAAAAAGGTCGTGCATTCCTGAACATTTTCAGAACCTCAGTGAGACATAGTCTCCCCATGAGATCCAGGTGACACTTTTTCACCTGAGCGCATATAGCGCGTGAGGCATGTCCTACGTTCAATCAATGTTTGGCATAGTTGCACAAAACATATCTTGTCAGGTGAGGTGGCATTCGAGCACAAAAGAGCACTCGTTTGCACTGAACCTCTCGCTATGCGTTAAATGCTAGTGGGGCTCATAACCTGTTGAAGAGTACATATACTGACAGAGTCACACATGGTGATACTCACCTGTGGCTTAGTAAGTGGTGTGGTAGAACATAGTGGTTTGAGTGCAAGATCAATTAGAACTCAAACTAGCTGAGTCTGAATGTAAATACATTGGAGCATGTGAACTACTTGTACTAATATGGGTATTGTACTCCTATCATTCAACAATCACCCTCTCCCCCACCAAGTGCAACCACTACAATCAGAAATCATTCGACCTCATCTATGCCAAACCCACAACCTGCCCTATGTCCTGAGTAGCTATGAAGTATGAGAAACTCCTCAGGGGCAACTCCGGATCTCTGGAGTTGGGCTAGTTGGAGGACTTTGGCTTCACCCTATGTGGTGCAACCTTGTTGAAGTCCTTAGTCCTAATTTACAGAGTTGGGTTGCAGCAGAGAAAGGGGACTAGTGTTGTTCACAACACTTGGTCCAGAGGAGGGTCAGAGGAGAACCTTCAACCTTCAAGAGGAGGGTTGGGAGTTATTCTAATTCAATTATCAAACTGAAGGTACATGAGATCAGTAAGGGAGTTTCCAAGTGCTTGATAAGTCCAGTGGAGCCAGTTCTAAGTAAACTGGAGCTGTGCTCCTAAGGGGAGCACAGGATTGGGAGTAATTACAAAGCAAGACTAGAATGGATATAGAATGTAAGTAAGGGAAGATGTATGTACAGAGAAGTCCAGAGGTCTGGAGTTGCACCTTCATTGATAAGGCACTGGAGTTCTGTGGTAAGAGTTTGGAGATAGTACCAGAGTACTGGAATACCAGAGTGGACTTTGTGGAAATATGGAATATGACAGTAGGCTTTTTTTGTGTGTAACAGGACATGACATATTATGAAAAAGAGAAAGAGTCAAAACAAGAGTTGGAATAATGAGCAAACCAAAAAGGAGTATGTTGGTTTACCATGAGTTGTGCAACACTGTCACCATTACAGCCCTGGTCAAGTTTTTGTGGGTTGTAC